>CABHPH010122758.1:28029-40556 GCA_902168325.1 Peromyscus nudipes | reverse complement strand
AGAGAGAGAGAGAGAGAGAGAGAGAGAGAGAGAGAGAGAGAGAGAGAAAACACCTTGTAAAACTAAAAATAGATAGCATCAGGCCGATGCAACAGAAGACAAGAGACACAAAAGATGGATGACAAAAATATCAAGAGGGAGGAGAGAGGTGGGAATATACATTCTCACAGCCCTCAGAAACAACTACTCTTGCCATCCCCTGATGTCAGATTTCTGTCCTTTCAGAATGGTGAGACAATAAATTTCTTTTGTTTATGTGGCTCAGTTTGTCATTCTTTGGTATGGTAACACTGAAAAATGAATACAGCCTTTGCTTAAGATTCAATCCTCAATGAGGTAATTCAGACTGACCTGGGTATCAAACAAACAAAAAACAACATTATCAATAACAGGAGACAAAGCATCAGAGACTGTCAGAGACTGCCTTGAGGTGGCAGACCTGTTGATTAGAGGATCCATATTCCCCCACATGGAAAATAAAAATACAGTGCTGGCATTCAATCAAGTTGTAAAGGTGACACCATATTCTCTGAGTTGTAACAAAACATCTGTGTGTAGATACTGTCAGGAGGTTACAAATTTAGAATCTGAACCTAAGAGAAGGACATAGTTTAGAGAAATACTGATTATTTTATAAAGCTAAGTTTGGGGAAGCTAGGTTATTAATCATTAGCTATGGGCTAGAGGAAGCATGAACACAGCTTAAAAACTGCACCATGGGTAGATGTGATTGCTTCTGAAGGCAATGATTGGGAAGCTGGGGAAAAACACCTCACACTGGTGGCCAGTAGCTAAAGTTTCTAGTCCTCTACCAGGGAAGTAAGAAGTTTACCATCAGTTTTTGGGTGTCAAATTTTATAGTAAAAAATAATATGCCAATAATATATTAGACAGAGAAAAATTCAGCAGAGAACTGAAGTTAAAATCTAGTGCCAGGACAATTCACTAGAGAAAAGTACAGACTTTTCAACAGATAGCTTTAAGACAATTGGAAATTGACGCACCAAAGAGTGAAGTTGCATACCTAGCTCATGACACACATAAAATTAACTAAAAAATGAACCAAATACCTAAATAAAAAAGCTAAACTTATTCTTTATGACTCTAAAATAGACAGTCATCTCTAATCATGACAAAAAAAACAATATAAAGAAGATACAGAGATGTCAGCAAAATGAATGCTTCAAATGTCTTATAGTTTAGATGGGTGTCCTGGAGCACGCCTTTCTGTCCTAGACCTTGGAATACAGAAGTAGGCAAATCTGTGTGAATTCAAGGCCAGACTGGTTTATACAATGAATTCCAGGATAGCCAGGGTTATGTAGAAAGACCCTGTCTTGAAAACCAAAACAAAATGGCTTATAGTTTAAAGGTTACCTTTAAAATGTATGATAAAAATTAACCAATTAAAATAAAGGGTAAAGATTACATTTTGATGTTCTTCAAAGAAGAGATACAAATATTTGAGTGGGTAAACAAAAATATTTTTACATAACTAACAATGAGAAATGCAAATCAAAATCACTATGATGCCAATGACATGAACTATAACGTTGAACACTGAAGATACTCCATATGAAATTTGTCTTCTTGGCAAAAAATGGCCTGTTGGGCAAAGAACTGCCCTTGCCTCAGCTGCTGACAGTAGGCATGCTGTCCATTCTGGACAAGCAAGACACAAAGAAAAGCAACTCCTGAACCTTGCCAAGACAGGGTAAGACAGTCTCTCAAATTTTCCTGCTTTTGAAAATAGTCTGTCAGATATTCTAGGCCTGTAACTAAAAGTGGATGCCCCAACATTGCAGAGGAACATTGGATGACTGTCTAGGATGTCAGCTGTCTCTGTCATTTCTTGCATTTTTCAGAAGTTGCTTGCTTGCATTTCCTGTTCACTCAGATAATATTATTTTCCTTCACAGTTCTTTGATGGGGTTGAGGACTAGATGTTTACAGTCACATTCCTCTCGAATTTTAGTTAAGAACATACCAGGCACTAGATTTAGATTCTTCAGGATAGGACAGTTATTGGAGTAATAATCTCTGCAATTTACCACTTACCTATGGTCTGGATGTTTAGTATGTGTTTCTTGCTTGATGTTGTTCTTGTCGGTTGTAGCTCCATTTTTTTTATGTTATTACTCTTCCTTTCTCCTAGATAATATTTGATAGTTGTTCCTATGTATATAGTTTTGTATTAAGTTTAGAACCTTCTTATTTAGACACAAAGGGTAAGTATTGTAGGTATCCGTTACACCAATAGCTTTGTAGTACCAGCCTTAGGGCATGGCCTTTTGACAAGTTACATAACTGAGGAGAGAGGTTGTGCTTGCTCTCTCTCGTGGTGGTTGGAGATTGGACTGCTGGTTCCATTCACCACAGGCAGAACAGAGGACTGTGCCAGCTGTTTACTTTGTCCTGTAGCCATAAATGTATTTTCTCCCCATTTTATATCTTAATAAATCCTTGATACCCTTTTAACAGATCCTCCTGGCTTTGCTAACAAGTAATAGTAAGTGTTAATTGTGATTTCTTAGCAAGAGAAATGGCTAGTTTGGAAAAAGGTCATTTCCGTAAAAGATGAGACCATAATGTAACATATATCCTCCATAAGCTACACAATGATAAATAATAAAGTGTATGTCTATATAATTCTCATACAATGCAGCATTATTCATATGGCCTAAAGAGAGAATAAAGTCAAATGTGCAGCTAGTGATGAACGGATATAAAATTTGGTATATCCTTATATTACATTATTATATGGCAATAAAAATTTTAGATTCTGATTCATACCACCTTCAAATATTAGTAAATGAAACGGGATGACTTATTGTATGATTCCACGGATTTAAATTGTTATGAATAGATACACCTGAAAGACAAAAAAAATAGTAGATACTGGACGCTGAAGGATTATGGAGTAGCATAGGACAGCACATTATAGCTGTGGAGTGTGGAGTTTCTCTCTGAAGTGACAAAATAATACTAACAATCGTTTAATTACATATTTGTTGTGAGTGAATAATGTAGTAGAAAGTTAACTCTGAATAAAATTGCTAAAAATCTGGGACAAGGACTGAGTTCTAGGGGTAGAAATAGGCACAAGAAATGAGATATGGTTTTATCTGTGGAAAAGAGCAAGATCAAATGTAGAGTGAAGGCAAAGTGTCATGCTGCAGATGGGAAAGAGTTCTCTGCTTCAGTGAGGAATCTCATGATGCATAGAAAGATTTTATTATTTTAATAAATATTACTCATTTCCATAAATTTACACAGTCAGAAATAGTGCTTTTAACAATTGTTTTGGTGCAGGGATTGGTAACCTTACATTTTTTTCTTCTTCTTTTGTTTAAAACTATAACAAGTCATCCTATTATAGTTTTATTTAATATGTAAGTGATATTGCTATACCTAAAATGTATGTATTGCTATGCAAAAAAGTATGATTTTAAAACATAAGATAAATAATTATGAAATGTCCTCTATTCAGCCTCCTCTTTATCTTTCTTTATCTTAGCCGGATCCTACAAGTTTTCACAATTTTAGCTGTTTGAAAGTCTAACCTTATGTTCGAGCATCAGTGCTTTTTTTTAATTTCAAATCCTATGCAAAACTATTACTTTTTATTTTATTTTATTTTATGTTTTCTCCCCAAGACATGTGAAAGTTGCACAAGAGTGGACTCTTGTTGGAGGCCCACAGAGGTTATCTAGTGTGACCTTACTCAGGGTCAGAGAATCTGAGGTTGCTTTATCTAGCAGGGCTGCATAAGGAGATGATTTGGCCACAGGCATGTTTACCAAGTGTTTGGAAGGGTCTACACTTGGCTGTATGGTGTGCTTTGATCTTGCAAGGGAAAGGTCTTTTGCCTCTCCCCTTGGCATATTATAAAAAGCCCATTTGAATAAAGCTCTGGGCCATTGGGTATTGACCTATGCCCTCCCAAAGCTATACTGTATCTCCGCCTTTCTCCTTGTCATCTAGGCATATCTTTCTACCTAATATTTTCTCATTACTCTCTCCTTCACCCAAGAACCCTTTGAAAGGTGGGAGCAGGTTGGAGCTGTACTCCCAAACTCTTGTCTGGTTCTTAGACATTCTCTGCCCCTTCTTTTGTATGGTAATATATCTGGGACAAAGATGGATGGTGTGGCTAATCAACAGCTGTGCCAAAGAACATTCCCAGATAGACACACAAAGAGCCCTGTGTCCTAGCCCTCAGTCTCTTGATAAGGAATGGAGCAGCAGGAAGACTTTTGGCTTTACCAGTCCTGGAGAAGCAGCCTTTACTTTCTCTAGTAGTTTTCATGTACTTGTACAGTTTCCCCCATTATCTAAGGAAAATGAGTTTCAGAACTTTCTCCCAGTGGATGTCTGGAACTGTGGATAGTAGAGAATTTGGAAGGTAATGTGCTTTTGCAATTCTGATGATGAAATATAATTCTCTTTTACAAGATGTATTTATTTGAGTTTTATACGTATGAGTGTTTTACCTGTTTGTAAGTGTACTATCTTTGCGCCTAGTGCCTACAGAGACCAGAAGGTGACTTGGAGCTGGAGTTGGGGAAGGTTCTAAGCTGCCATGTGAGTGCTGGAAACTAAACAGGGTCCTCTGGAAGAGAAGTGTGTGAATTACAACCTAAGATGTCAGCAGACACTATCTTCAATTTCCATAATGTTTGCTCTTTCTTGTATCCTGTTTCTTCTGTTTCTTTTATTTTTTTCCTATTCTTTGTTGCTTTCTTCAAAACAGCAGATCCGTCTGACACGTCTTCCAAATCCAAAAAACCCCAGCAGCTGGGCACTGTGTGAATAGTCTCCTCATTAATTATCTTGCTAATTTCCTAGAGTTTAACCATAGTATCCAAGTGGTGGCACGCTGAACACAAAGACGCACTAAGTATGGAATAATTTACCCTAATGCTTTGGAAATAGAAAGCAGTGGTGATTACATTTGTAGACTTGTCTTTTTTGTTAAAAACTGGCAGTGGCTTCTGGACACCACTAAAAACAACACTGACAGCACAGAGTCCTTGGGGTAGCCCACATATTATTTACTTATTTATTTATTTATGTAAGAGAAAATTGTGGGTGAAGTTTTCTCATCCCAGGAGTTGCTTCCAAATTATCACACAAAGGCATACATTAATTGTAAATGCTTGATCAATAGCTCAGGCTTATTCCTAACTAGCTCTTACATTTTGTTACCCACATCCCTTATTATTCTCTGCCATGTGGTGGTACCTTTATTATTATGGCATGTTTATCTCCTGCTCCCTCTGGGTTTGGCTGGCAACTCCTGACCTTGCCCTTCTTCTTCCCATCATTCTCATTTTGGCTTTCCTGCCTATCTTTGTCCTGCTCAGCTATTGGCCAGTCAGCTTCTTTATTAAACCAAACAGCAACACATCTTCAAAGTGTACAAAAGAATTATTCCATAACAGAAAATAAATGTCATAAGACAATGGAAACAATATTATTCCTGGCATTTAAAATCATACCTCACTATTCCAAGGTAAAAATAACTTGGTACAAAAGATCTGGTTTTGATTAAAAAATTTTTTTTGTTGTGGAAAACAGAGACACAAACTGTATTCATTTCAATTCTTCCCACTTTTCTCTATCCAACACCACAGGTACTCAACTTATGAGCAGTCAGATATGAGAACTGCATGCTTCATGTTTTGTTCTCTTCATACTATATAACTTTAGATCCATAATTTGTATCTTTTTCATATACCAGGTCACAATGATTTTTAGAAACCTTTTCAAGCCCCTGGAAAAAAAAACTACTTGGGAAGAAATGATGAAATAAATTTGAACAGAGATTTTACAGTATAACTCTTTCCAATCATCCAAGGTAGATTGTATATTAGAAGAGGAACACAAGTGAAAAGAAAAAGAAATTAATGAAAACATAATTATTTCTGTTCTTCATACATACAAACAAAAGTATTTTATTTAACTACTCAAGTTTAAAAGACCATCATATAAATAAACTTGAAAGAGAAACTGAGTATCCTTTCTACAGCTTAGCTCTATTTTTACCAATGTAAACCAAGGAAAGTACCAACTCAGAGAAAGAAATGGGGACAAGACATGGGATATAGATATACTGAGCCCTTAGACTCAGGATGTGCCCTAATTTATGAATGCTGTTACCATGCTAACTGCCATTTAATCCTAGGAGCACACTTGTATGCACACAAGGGGGAGGACTGGGAAAGAAGGCTTGACTATAATAAATCAGTTTATTTTCACAGATCTGAAGTTGTAGCTTTCTATTTCCACTGGAGATTCTGTTAATCTCACTTTATCTCCATGGCTGGATCATCCTGGCTGTGTTTATCAAATATTTTTCTAATTCATCTCTCTTTATCCATTTTCTCCAGTCTCAATTTTTTTTCATCCTGTACATTGATATAAGAAATAATGCCTTTCCTAAGTATTACTCGTCTCAACACACCCACACTCCAGAGTCATGAGAGATCCTTTTTTTCGGTCAACAACTCATGCTTAATTTTTTGGGCTGGCTTGTCATCTTTTAGGGTCTCACAGTGACCAACACCTCTCTTCCCTACCAGATACTTAGCTTTTCTCCTCACAGCCCAGGAATTTTCTACTCCTCCCATCCTAGCTCGTCTACTGGAAGTGCTCTCCTGTCAACTATACGTCCTTTTTTGATATTTCTCAATGCCCAGACAGTCTAACTCAGTCCTTATTCCCTTTCACTTTAAGAATCATGACTGCTGTTTATCCATCAGATTTAGATTTGTAAAAATTTCACTTGCCTTTAATAATGAAAGAAAAAAGAATTTTTTGAGTCTTCTTTTAATGCAATGGACTCTAAAATTGGTTATGCCTTAATTAAATATCACACACACACACACACACACACACACACACACACACACTTAAAGAAACTGATATTTTCTACCCCTTAGAAAACCTCAAACAGAACTTAAATCCTAAACTTTCCAGTCATTCTGACTTCACTCTTGATTAAGTCATTTTTATTTTTTCCTTGAACATATATGGCATTTTATATGTATATGTTCCTATTTATTGTCTTGAGTGTTATTTTTGATATATTAGTAAAATATGTAAGTTCTTAAGACTAGGGGCATACCATTTCTCCTGTTATCTCTGTCTAGCCTAAGGCTAGGCATAGAACCTACTTAAACTTCCATTTCCATTTCATTCTGCTCAATATCTTGAAATTTCTGCCAACTAAAAATGTGTCTGTTTGAATTATAGCTGCTAACCAATAGTTTGCAAAAATCCAAACACTGATAATCCATGTATATTTAATATAGAAAGAAAATTACAGTGAAGGCTTTGAGTATATTGTGTACACATGTAAAAATAATCAGCAATATAACTTTAGGGATAATGATCTATATGTTTTTGAGCTATGTGAGGTTTTCAAGGTAATAACTACCATATATTTAGGGACAATTCTCTGTGTCTTACAGTTTCTGAGTCTCTGTGGTATATTCATTAAATTGTTGCTTACCATCTACATAACTTGTTTTTCCAACACTAATTTAGCCTGTCAAAAATTAATCACTTGTTCAGAAAAAAAAGTGCATGAATAATAGTTTCCACTCATCTTGCCAAACCTGTGAAGAACATTCCATTTGTTCTCCCAAAGCTAATGTTTACCTTTTAAAATAGACAGGACTTTCATTTGAAGCCTGAAACTTTGTTTATGTTTACTGGTTTAAGGGAAATATTTTGCTCATGTTACTTATATAGACACTCACCACCATGACTTTCACTGACCTTTGTATGAAATAGAATTGTGAAACAAATGAACAGAAACACTGATAAGGATAAAATTATTCTCCTACTATTTTAGCATCTAGCTGAAGTACCTTGTATTTATACAGATGTGGAAAATACTGCACTCTTAGACAAATACTATTTTAATCAGGAAAGAAAACAAGTTTTGCTTTCTAAATAAAGTTAAGCAATTTACTCAGAAGTAAGATTCCACTTCTCTGGTTTTAGAACATTCTAGAAAGAGCAAATGCCTTCTGGAATTGTATTTATTCATTGGATTTTGAAATATATTGCTCAATAGAGGCTATTTTTGTTGTTAAAAGGAGTCAACTTGTTATTTCATTTCTTAGTAATTCAAGTACACTTACTATACACCAACTTGTTCTTTTATAAAGTACCAAGCTGGCCTCAGATGTACATAATAAATGATCTTCAAAGATAATGAATGCTTTGAAGCATTTCCTTGATTTATGTTACTGGCTCACCAACTATTCCCAGGGAAAATGAGGTGGACTACTTCCAAATATGCCCTTCTCACCTTCCTGCTCACACCTTTCTTTCCTGCCAACATCTTGTTTTCACAGTTGTGCTTTGTTACTGATGCTCATTCTGTGTGGTCCTTTTCTAATAAGGAAATAGAAAGAGAGAAACACCCTGATTGATTTTCTCTCTTACTGTAACCCTGGCCTCTTGAGAATTTGGAGGCCAGTGATTTACTCTCTGCTCCCTCTCCTTCCCACTTTCCCCCAAATGACTTTATTGGATGGAGAGCCCAGGGCACTGCCTCCTGACTCCAAGATGAAGTAGATGCCTGGCATAGTGCTTTTCCCTGGGTGTTCACCTGCAGTCCCAGTTCTGTGGCTCAGTTGTCATGCTGTGAGTCACTTTGTTCTTTTTTTTTTTTTTTAACAAATTAATTGGGTGCTTCACTAAAACACCAGGCCATTGTCCTGAACTGATGGGGCAAAATGGTCATCTGCATGAGGATAATCTGAATGATTCACAGAAAAGTATAGAGCATAGTCATGGCTGGTTTGTGACCTAGAAAGCACCCTAGAAAGTTATTTATTCTGCCATGGTACAGATTGATAAGAGAAAACATTCCTCATTTAAGTTATCACTCAGACATATTATAGGAGCGAAGGTTAAATGCAATACTTCCAAAATATTACTATGTCAAGGTAAATTCAAAGAGCAGATGTTCTGGGAATTTAAACAAGTTAAAAACAAACAAACAAACTAGACTGATGAATTTATTTAATTTTAAGACTGTCATTAATACTTGCTTTGGAGCATCAGAGGACAATGCACTCTTACATGCTCTAGGGCCCTTTGTTATGCAATCCTGGGGTCTTGAACTACAAATACAGTTAAAATTGGCCACAGGGCCAATAAAGCTCCTACAGAAATTATTTTAGGCAACTGAAAGTGAAATCTATTAGCTTAAAATTTAGATTGAGGAAATTAGCCATGGGAGTTTTAGTTATTTATGGCATGATGTCTACCGAGACTGAGAACTTATGACTCCAGTTTTGTTTTTTTTTAAGTAAATTATCTTTGTTTCTTCCCTTTTATTAAAAATAGATTCTTTTCTCATATAATATATCCTGATTACAGTTGCCCCTTCTTCTACTCATAAGAATCAGAGACCCACTTCTTCTTACACTCAAGAGTCCCATAAAGAACACTGAGCAGAGGGCAGCTGTGGTGGTTTGAATAGGAATGGCCCCCATAGACTCATGTCTTTGAGTGCTTAGTCCATAGAGAATGGCACTGTTAGGAGGTGTGGCCTTGTTGGAGTAGATATGGTCTTTTTGGAAGAAGTGGGTCACTCTGGGTGTGGGCTTTGAGGTCAAAGATGCTCAATTAAGCCTAGTGTGACATTTACATCTGTTGTCTGCCCATCAAGCTGTAGAACTCTCAGCTCCTTAGCCAGCACCATGTCTGCCTGAATGCCTCCATGTTTCCTACCATGATGATAATGAACTACTAACCCTTTGAAACTGTAAGTCAGCCTCAATTAAATGTTTTCCTTTATAAGAGTTGCTGTGGTCACAGGGTCTCTTCACAGCAATAAAAACTCTAACTAGGACAGCTATAATGTAAATGTAGAGGAACATGTCAGCCCTGTGCTTGATGCTTCAGTCTCTCTGAGCTCATATGAGCTTTGCCAGTTGACTGAGAGGGTCTTGTTCTCTTGGTGTCCCCCATCTCCTCTGGCTCTTATGCTCGTCCCACCTTCTCTTCCATGGGGCTCCTTGAGTGACTTCAGGTTTATAACTGGGTTAGAATTTGGCTGGTGACAATCACAATGACAGTTATTTACTTACTCGTTGTGTGCTGTCACTAAGAGCTAAGCACACATCAACTTTGTCAGTCCTCACAGTAATCTACTAGGTAATGGATTAAATTCTTATAGCTGTAATAGAAAAGATTTCCATAACAACTTATCATATTCCTGAAAACTTAAAACAATGAAAATTTGTGCTTCCATACCTCTGGAATAAACAATTCCAGCAAGGACATGGTACTTCTGGCTCTGAGAGCGTGCTCTTTCTTTGTGTCTTCTGTCTTTTGGGGCTGCTGGTATTACTTAACTTGGGGCTATATCGTTGTGATCTCTTCCTGTCACTTTGGTGCCTCCTGTCCCATGTTGTTCCTATCTCACATAGGACAGTTGTCATTCAATTTAGAACCTACCCAAATAGTCCACAATAATCTTATTTCAAGATCTTTAGCTTAATTACATCTTCAAAGTCCTTCCCTCCTCTCAACTCAGTGAATATTTCCAGCTTATCTTTGAAGGCCACAAATCAGTCACTGCGGGTAACTGGCATTACCATTTCCACTTTACAGATTAAGAAAGGGAAGCATACTACCTAACATTTATTGGAGTATGTGCCAAGAATGTCATACCAAGTCATTGACATACACTGTGCTATCAGTTTAATGTTCATAGCATCCTGGGTGTCAGGTGCAATTGTGATTACTGGCATGTTATATATTATAATAAAAACCTTCTAATTTGCTTAAAATTCCATATACAAATATACTTATTCACTTAAGGGAATTATCTGACAAAAAGTACAAGATAAATAAAAACATTCAGTAGGTTAGCTTGTTTTAAGAAGGAAGAAAGAAGTAAAGGAGAAGAAAGGATGGTATGAATAGCTTACATTCCTCAATGCATGGTTAGAGAAGGTCTTATAGAAGAAATGGAAGGGAAAAGGAGAAGAGCAGCAAAGCCTCAAACATGCCTGGGAGAAGAGAATTCCAGGCAGAAATAATAGTTATGAAAACTGAGGCATGTTCTACACCTACAAGAAAGAAGGGTTTCAGTGATATCTTGTATGGGTGTGTGGATTGTAATGGGAACCATTGATTCTTTTATACAAAAGCCAAGGATGAGATACTGAAAGCAATAGCTGGGAATATCTAGAGTGACATATAATCCTCCAGAGATGGAAGGTCTGCAGGCAGGAGAAAAAAATTGAAAGCCATTATCTCTTAAGCACTCCAAATCCGGTGCTCATTCCTCCATTCCAGGAGGAAAGGATGAAAGCAACAGCAGTTTCTGTGTGTGAAAAGTGCCAGTTTATATCATGTTGACAATTGCGGTTTTTTAAAAGAAGGATTTTAGAGTTAGTTTTGATATTACCACACTCAATGAATTTCACAAAATGAAAACATATGTCCATAGAAGTATAAAATAAGCTTAGATGGCCTGAACCATTCTTCTGAAAATCACAGACTCAGATGTGGGGGATGCTCATTGTCAAAATGCCATTTGTCCTCTGTCATTAGAGTGAGGAGGATCTGAGCCTGGTTCTTTAGCTCCACTGCAGGAGGACAAGTAGGCCTAAAACAGACATACCGGCTTAAGCAGCTCAACAGACTCCACAAAGCAGACAATCTGAACAAACACAGCCTAATATGTTTCCTGTAACTGGAAGTGAGAGGGTTTGTTTTTTTCCACTACCAACTTTGACATCTAATAAAGTAGGAAATTCCAAACAGCCAACCCAAGAAAAGCCTTTTTAATTTATTAGCTAATTCTTGACAGTGATAGTTATCAGACTATACCAAATAAGTACAAACAAAATCAGGCAACTGGTGACTCTTCATGCCATTTATGAGCTCATATTCTTCTTTCTTTCATATTCTTCCATTTAGGGAGTGGATATTTTGGTACAGAGAAAATTCTTGCTGCATATTGTACGTGTAAAAGTTTTTAAAATTGTGTTTATAGAAGCCTGATGGTCAGTCCCTAATTTTCTTGACTCTTACTATGCATTTGTTTGTCTTTGCCATAGGAAGAGGATGGTGGAGAACTCAGATGGCTCCGTAATTCAACCAAAGTTTTTGGAGAACTGTGTATAAGGCTGGAGCTCAATCAGAATCTACTCTGAGAGAAAGTCTTGCTGCACTATCTCTGGGAAATAGGCTAACTCACATTCTAAGCCACATCTAAGCTACTCAGAAGGGAGTCAAACTCTGGATGATAGACAAGGCCAGGTGAAAATGATAGAAACCCAAAGGTTTGGATCCTGAGAGAGAAATTGAGCAGCAGCAGCCAAGGACAAAGAGAGATTTATTGGGTTGGATCCCAACAGTGATGATGATGATAGCTGTCACTCATAGCTTCCAAGGATTACCTTTTTTTCCTTCCTTCCTTCCTTCCTTCCTTCCTTCCTTCCTTCCTTCCTTCCTTCCTTCCTTCCTTCCTTCCTTCCTTCCTTCTT
>CABHPH010122758.1:0-27929 GCA_902168325.1 Peromyscus nudipes | reverse complement strand
TTCTTTCTTTCTTTCTTTCTTTCTTTCTTTCTTTCTTTCTTTCTTTCTTTTTCTAACTCATTTCTAACTGGGATGTTCTACTCTTAAAACTGGTCGTCATTGAACTCTGTTGGGGAAACTCGTAAATATTGTGTTCCAAGGCTTCACTGTTATTTGCCTGGATAAGTTGGATAATCTTATGTTCTCAGCATAGATCCAGTTAGGGAATGGTAACTAAAGTATTATTTGTAAAGAGAAAAGACTGAAAATGATGTAATTCCCCTTAAAATCCTATTGTCATAGCACATTTAATGAGAGCAAATATTGACAACTCATTATAGTGTGCACATATAAAAGAATAGAAAACAAATGGCTCTGTCTAAAGTTAGATGTATGATTTTTAGTTTCAATTATGTTTCACACAAAAATAAAGTTAATTGAGTTTGACTTTCAGTAGATTTTTGGGTAGGAGGGCTGTGAGTTTTACTTTAAAAATGAGAGATGTTAGCTTTGTACTTTTTGTACGGTTCTTTCCAGAAGATGTTCAATTTGGGAGTGGCTCAGCTTGCCCAGCCTCCTCAAAGTACAGTTCATAGAAATCAGACTTAGGAAGTAGAAGTGAATGACAAATATATGGTTAACATTGTTTGGAGGCTGCAAAGCTGTTTATAGTCTAACGCCCTGTGTTACTATAATAAACTGGAGCAGGTGGTAACGAATTACCTTGAGAAATTGATCAGAGGAAGAACAAGTTGCCAAATTGAAATCACGAACATTTTCTTTCCAAATTTAAGAGTTTAGAAGAAGAGGTTTGGGGAGATGGCTCAATGGATAATTCTTGCTGCTCCAGCATGAGCATATGAATTTGTGTTCCTGCACCCACATAAAAAGCTGAGTTTTGTGCAATATGCCTTCAACCCCAGTGCTCACTGGCAAGATAGTAGACACAGGCAGATCCTCGGGCCTCATCAGCATGTCTATCTGAAACATAAGCTCCAGATTCGGTGAGAGACCACACACACACACACACACACACACACACACACACACACACACACGCTGGTTGGAGGAAAGGAAATGTTTTTCAAAATACTGGTTATCTATTGCCAGAGTGAGTCACAGTAAGACAGGAAGAGTCCCTGGTAAGGCCTGTCATCACCCATGTTTTTGAAGAAAAACAAAGATGGTAGATGGCATGTAGAAGCTCAGGGATCATTTGTGTTGAATGACCATATTTTCAAAGTGAAATGGACTAAGACCTGGGATGTTCTTCAACAGCCAAGTCTACTGTGGCTTCTGTGAACTGAAGCCTTACAGAGCTTTTCTCCCTAGCAGGTCAAATGGACCAAGAGAAAACACAAGAGTGGGAGCTCCCAAACACAAGTTAAACCTAGTTAGGGAAGGGCTGCAATAGGCAGCCCTTCATGCTGGGTTGCAGTATTTCTAGAATGAGCAAAATAAGGACACTGTGGTCTGACTTCAGCTCATTAATGACCTAAGATTTTTCAGATTCCAGAAATAAAAGGAATCTAACCCAAAATACACAGAGCAGATGAAGTGAGCTTCAGTTATATCAGTTAGCATTTGATAGGGAATCAAGAGTTTAATATCATGGTCCTATAAGAATGATGATGAAGAAGTATAAGCAAAGAGTTTATCCTTCACTTAAGAGGCAAACCTCAGTGAGGGTAGCAGAGATATGTAGGTTGGAGAGTGGATATGCTGTCACTGATAACGAAAACAGCAATAGTCACTTTGCCATTTCTGCTCACTCCTTGGAGAGCTTCAATTTAGTAGAAAGTCAGCTAATTTGTTTTACTTTCCACTTATTTTAGCTTTTCAAAGTTAACAAAGGCTGAAACTATGGTTGTGAACTCATGGCTCCAAGAAGTCTTGTTACTCACCAGCCTACTGTAGTAAAAGGAAATAAACCAGGAGAAAGTGACATGCTCATTCTAATCTTCTAAGGCATAGTTAAAAAGTAAAAACAAAAGGGAGAAAACATGGCCCCAAATGTATTGTACATGAAGAGAGTAAATAAGACATTTGTTTCTGCTTTCAAGTAAGGAACATAAATGGTCAAGAGGAATAAGACAGAATGATGGGGAAATGATATATTGAGGTATAAAACCGAACATAACTTGATATTTGTTGATTAGAAGATACTTGGGTGTGGTAAACTAGCGTGTAAAAAATGGTATTTTTCTCCATCAAGGTAAAGAAGGTTGTGAAAATCTACCTTTCCCTTTCATGTGTGGGATACAAAAAGAACTTTTCATGTGTGACATGCAAAGAGAAGTATATTTCACCCACTATTAAGCTGAAACGCTACACTATGATAGCCCTTTCTGGTAAAAAAAAAAAATCACTGCATTATGGATTTAAAGAAATATGACCACCTTTTTATCCAAAGAAAATATAAGAAGCAATGGACAAATGGCCTCCTGATACTCACAGGACGGACCAAACTAGGAGATCAAATGCTTTTTTTGTTTGTTTGTTTTGGTTTTGGTTTTTTGTTTGTTTGTTTTTTGTTCGTTTGTTGTTTTGTTTTGTTTTGTTTGTTTTTTAGTTTTTCAAGACAGGATTTCTCTGTGTAGCTTTGCGCCTTTCCTGGAACTCACACTGTAGTCCAAATTGGCCCTGAACTCACAGAGATGCACCTGCCTCTGTCTCCCAAGTGCTGGGATTAAAGGCATGCGCCCCGCCGCCGCCGCCACCACCACCACCACCTGGCCTGAGGTCAAATGCTTTTTACCTTCAACCAATACCTCTGCAAAAGGCACAGGTCTCAGGATTCCAGAAGAAAGCAGCAAACATTTCACAAATGATGAGTTCCAGCCCTACTAACTCTGATGTCCACATCTAAGCAAAGTGTGCAAACTATTTAGAAATTGCCACATTATTTATAGGTATGAATTGCACAAATTAATCTCATGAATAACTCATTTGGGTGGTTGTGAGTTTACAGCATACCACAGAAAACTGAAATCTGCTTTTGTGAAGCTAGCATCAATTGTTAACTGTGAGTTAAGTATAAATACCTTTTTCAGTTTATACTTTCGGAAAAGCATGAGGCTTATTAAGGGTTGAATCAAGATTGAGCAGAATGAAGTAGAGAATACAGTTATCTAGAGAATTTCTGGAATGTTCTGAAATATGCAGAGAATTAAAACAAAAGAATGGCAATATCTGGTGTAAATTATTGAGACACATGCTTCCCTTTCCCAACTCACAGTAGAGGTATAGCTTGAAACAGCACAATAAACCAAAACTTTTAATGTATAAAAATAGTTTACTGTGTCCCTCCTTAAAGGCTCTGAGGCAGACATTCATAAGGTGAAATATTTGATAGCAAAGACAGTTGTGTCTTATCCTGAAGGAATGGCAGGCTGTCAAACTCTTTTACCAATCAAGAAAGAATCTAACTAAGATACCTCATAATCCATTTTTAAACTTGAAACAGGAACAAAAATCTTACTTCCCCACAGTAAGACATAAGAATGTCACTGTGGACCTAAGAGAAAGACAGTCTCAAGTTTGTTTGCTGGTAGACTCCTAGGGAGCTGAACACAAAAATCCAATAAATAATTAGCTCTCCTGTGACAGGCTTCTGAATTACTGTGATACATTAATTGGACAAAATTAGCATGAATTAAGGCAAATAAGTATAACGTGTAATTTATTACTTACTAAGCATGGTGCTGCAGTGGAAGCTTCAGATTTCCCTTAAGATTGCTTTAACAGCTATAATGCATTCCTTAATTTACTCTGTGGAAAATCAATTTTTTCAGAGTTCATTAAGCACCAATATGTTACAATGCAACCCTCTAGAGCATAGAGCCTCAATACATTATGCAAATCCATGCCAGTGTGGTACCAATATGTAAATAGCAGTGGTACTATTGCCAGTTACCTATTGATGAGACTGACCAGAGCAAGAATAATACCTGAAACTTCTTGAATCTCTTGAGTGATTTTGTGTGTGCTAGGGATGTTATATGCAGTCATTTCTTTATGTTTCTCCTAATATATAATGGTGCAGGTTAATGAATAGAAGCAGGATTGTATCAGTTTAGTTTTGGTGTTTTAATTTACCCTTGCTCGCCAACCAATCAACAAGTGTTTATGAAATATACAGAATAAACATAACAAATATCCTTATTAAACACTGAACCCAAATGAGTCACTTTACAATTTTAATTGACATAAGCCTGACTTGACTTTATTTAAATCAGAGGAATATCTAGTTACTAAAGCCACAATTTCATGGAGCTGCAGCTTGGTTCTCCATCTCACTTGGCATTGGCTATGTAAGCCACACTGGTTTATCTGGTCACATTAGACACAACAGCTCTAAAACTTGTAGTATAGAATTTGACTGGTTATAATTTTTAAAGGGCATTATACTTAATAAAAATGTAATCAAAAGTAAGTTTTTATTGATTTTAAGATTTAATAGACCAACTGTTAATACAATATATGATTTTTAATGCTTGTTGATTTCAATTTTGATGCCCTAATAAATAACATTTATAATTTTATATAACTACTTTTAAATCGCATCTTTTATTTCTAGTTAATTTTATTTCCTTCTGCTTTTATTATTTCTATTTCTTCTCAGGGATATACATAACACTCAAATTAACTAAGTCTCAGTTTCAAAAATAGATTGCTGTGGACTGAACTGTGCACTCCTCAAATTCTTATGCTGACATCCTTACTCCCTCTGTGATGGTATTGCGAAACGAGGCCTTTGGAAGTTAGATGCAGATGGTCGTTTGGCAACAGGGAACTCATGATGGGATTACTCTGACCTCAGACTTACAGCATTCATAACTATGAAAAAAATACGTATTATTTGAGCCATGGTATTTTATTGTGCCAATTCTTTGGCTCTGATATAGATGATGATTTGAAACAACATAAATGTGGGTTGTATAATTATTATGTAATTGTAAATATTAGAGTATAATCTAAATGGTGGAGGTGGAAAATACCTACATGTATGTAGGAAATCTTCATGGACAATGTAAGTCTAAGGAATTGTCTGTAACCAATATTAGTCTGACATGATCAGCTTACACTGATCTATAAACCTAACAATCAGCTTACACTGATCTATAAAAACTTAACAATATTTGAACAAAAATAAATCATTTCAGATCATATGGAATTTACTTTTTCCTCCTCAATCTGTATCTACTCCCATGCCTGCTGCCTTGGTTCCAATCTACCTCGAAGACCATGAGTTGAAGACTTGTATATGTTTCCTTTTCCTGGAACCTTCTGTCTCCTCAGACTCATGATGACTCCTTCACCTTCTCCATGGCACCTTAATTAAATGTCTCTTCATCCAATTTGTCAGACAGTAAGAGGCCTAAATATCACACATGCATAAATCAAACAAACCTTTCACTCTCAACCTCGCTTTGTCTGCCTTATTTTGGCTCCTTACAAAATAATACGTTTTCTCGCCATAACTAGACTATGGAATTTTAATACTCTTGTTTTTTTGTGTCTGTTTCTGCTCACAAGCACTGTAACTCTCTGAAACAAGGAAATTTTGTTTTATTCATAGATGAATTCTAAATGTCATGAATAACACATGGTATACAATAGATACTTGGTAAATATTTTTCCTCAATGAATCAATACAAAATTTTGCATAAGTATGATTCTGCTTGTTCAGTTTTATTTGTGCATAGGCACACACACAAAAAAGTATTAATGACAAATGGAGAAAGTATCCTATGGCTTATAAAAATCAACTAAAGTAAGTCATATACAATGATTATCACAGAATAACAACATAGTAACTATTTAATAACTGATATTATTGAACTCATCATTTCATTGTTGATTATTAGAAGGAGTAGGCTTCTTAGTTTTAGAAATTATAATAATTTATTTCATCCATTTTCCACTTAGGAAGTTTTTAGTTTTTTTCTAAATTAATACCCTTTCTCAGACATTTAAATTTTCCCAATTTTTTTCACTAACACAGATGTTTGCATCATGTTGTCGTCAATGCTTTTTCATGCTTGTTTATTTTTTTCCTTCATGACACTTAATAGTTTTGGTTGCATATTTACTAAAATGGAGCTTAATGTTTGTTTTCCACTACATCATAATTGCAAGGAAGGCAAGTGTCACAGAATTCTGTTGACTTGTTGGAGACTAGCCTTGTGCTTTGCCACAAAGTTAGTATTATATATGAAGTAAAGGGCAAACCACAGAATGAAAGTAGATTTGATATTACAAAGTAAAACTGAAGGAAAATCAACAAGAAATCTGAAAAAATGAGAAAAGTTGCCCAAAGGTTCTTAAATTGTATGCGTGGAATGGCAATCTTATGAGTTGATCTGTTTTTCCTTCCTTCTTTTTTCCTTCCTTTTTTTTTCTTCCCTGCCTCCCTTCTTTCATTACTATCCATCTATTGTAAAGTACCAAATCCATTAAAACATGCTATATCTTCCTCGATTTTCGCCAAACTGTATCCCACCAATTTGTATCTCAAAAAGAAAAAAAAAAAAAAAAGAAACATGGCATTGCTGAAAAAATTGCATTTCTATTCATTTTTTTTATTCTAAAACATTTTCTTGTAGTAAAATGAACTGATAACAATTAGTTATTCAACTGTCCACAAGTTGGTCACAGTGATAGACATCAAGAGTTCAGAGTGCTGCTGTGGATATCGTTCTGTATAAATAAAATGCTGATTGGCCAGTAGCCAGGCAGGAAGTATAGGTGGGACAAACAGAGAAGAGAATTGTGGGAAGAGGAAGGCTGAGTCAGGGAATGCCAGCCCACTGTCCAGGGAGCAGCATGTAACCAGCACACAGGCAAAGCCATGGAATACATGGCAACATCTAGATTAACAGAAATGGGCTGAGTTTAAGTGTAAGAGCTAGTCAGTGGTAGGCCTGAGCTAATGGCCAAGCAGTTTAAAATAATATTAGCCTGTGTGGTTTATTTGGGTTTGAGTGGCTGTGGAAATGCAAGGATGCAGGAGCTGGGTGAACACAGGAAAACTTCAACTACAGAGTGCTTTATTTTATTTTATTTTTTAAGTGGGGAAAAATACACTGAAACCTTCATATATTCTGTGGTAAATGAGTTTTCTTATCAGTTTGACAGTGAGTATGATATGGAAGCAATTATGAGTGAGGTCTTATGTGTTTTTCTTTTTATTTCTCTCTTCTTTTTTAAAAGGAAAAATTAGTTGACTATGTCAGCATTGTCATCTTTCTCACCTTGAAGAAATTTTTGAATATGTAGTAACATTTTACGTAGAAATGAAGAAAGTTTGGGAAATGGGAGCACTGTTTGTAATTCATCATTTATGTAGTTATTTTTACTTCCATTTTAAAAGGGAAAGAAGCAGAATTGTATTGAGAGTAAAATTGACAAGTGTCAGGGTTCTTGTGTCCTGTTTGGTCATCCTGTCAATGTTAAGAAGCAGTAGGATGTTTAAGACCTAGTAAATGGTCCTTAAGTCACCGAGGCTGCTGCTGTTGATGTGTTTGACTCAGTCTCCTGGTTCTTAAAAAGGCTTCTTTTAAGGAAAGAGAGAGAGAGAGAGAGAGAGAGAGAGAGAGAGAGAGAGAGAGAGAGAGAGAGAGAGAGAGAAGCTAGAGTTTTCCTGCCTGGCCCACGGTCAGGATAAATCTCTTTTACCTGCCAGTCCCACAGCCGCTCAGACACAACCAAGTAAACACAGAGACTTGTATTGCTTACAAACTGTATGGCCGTGGCAGGCTTCTTGTTAACTGTCCTTATATCTTAAATTAATCCATTTCTATAAATCTGTACCTTGCCACATGGCTTGTGGCTTACCGGCATCTTCACATGCTGTTTGTCATGGCAGCGTCTGGCAGCGTCTCCTTCCACCTTCCTGTTTTTTTTATTCTCTCTGTTAGTCCCGCCTATACTTCCTGCCTAGCCACTGGCCAATCAGTGTTTTATTAGCAACACATTTGCCATACAGAACATCCCACAGAGAGAGAGAGAGAGAGGGGAGAGGGGGAGAGGGAGGGAGGGAGGGAGGAAGAAAGGAAGAAAGGCTATTGTCCAATGTTCACTAGTGCTAGGGCTTCTGTCTGTCTATTTTTGAGCTATCATCTCTTCATACATGATTCTGCCATGATTTCACCTCTCACCAAGTCCTTACTAGAGTCAATGCTATGTTGTTTGAAATTTCAGACTTAAAATCTGTGAACATTTGAGTGGCCTATTGTAGATGTAACCAACAATCTTATAAATAAGAAACACAGAACCAATGCAAAGAAGAAAGCCAAGAGGTCAGAGCTAAGAGCTAAAACCTTACCCTTCCTCCTGCAGTGGTCCTACCTCTCCGAAGGAGCCACTACTTCCTGTTAAAAGTCTTTATATAGTCTCTGTTCTGCCTTCTCATTGGTTGTAAACCCAACCACAGGACTGCCTCATCATGGCCTGTTTGTATAGACCACCAGGTGTTCTATGGTTGGTATTGAGATTAAAGGCATGTGTATCCAATGCTGGCTGTATCCCTGAACATACAGAGACTTACCTAGCTCTGTCTACCAAGTGCTGTGATCACAAGCGTACAGCACCACTGCCCTGCTTTCCTATGGCTTGATAATAGCTCTGACCCCCAGGCAACTTTATTTATTAACATACAATTAACATTTTGGTACAAAAGAAAAATATCACCATAGCCTATTGTGTAGCATGTTCCTCAGAATTGAAATGCCCCCTCATAGGAGGAGGAGGAGGCTAATGAGACCCAGGAGGCAAATGAAGGTTACATGTCTAACAGAACAGAAACCTGGACTATTTGCTATAGCCCTTCCCAGCAGTCTAAAAAGGAATAAGCCACTACTTGGGGAGGAGAGTGAGCTGTAGAGTATTCTTGAACTTCTAAGCAGTAGAACTGCCTACAAACTGCAGGAAGATGGAGGGCTGCATCTTTCACAAGTTGTTATTATGTTGGGAAGGGCTTTCCAGTGATGCAGCTGCTTTTGAGTCATCCCTGCTACTGTGAGTAACTGCTCACCCATATTCTGGTCAGTAACTCCAGGAGATACTCATTGGTTTGCTAAGGTGGACACTGGTTCAGTGTTTACTTTGGTCCCTCAAGGGTTTCCTTTCTTGGGTGAATAGATCCCTAGGAAAGGTCTTTGACACAACACAGCCAAAGCAGGAGGATTGTGAGTTTGAGTCCAGCATTGTCTACACAGTAAAACCTAGTCTTAAAATACAAACATGCAACAGAAACAAACACATAAAAACCCTATGAGCTAAATAAATCTCTTTCCTTTGCAAGTGATTCAGCTCCAATTTTTTTATAGTAAGTAAAAACAGACTAATATGTTCACAATTCAAAATTAAGATACACTGGGGAAAACATCCAATAAATTATTGAATAAATAATCTTTTAGAAATCATCTATTAAATTCCATATAATTTATTTATATATTAATCATCAAAACTATTGTCTATATGTATAGGACATATATATTATCCATACTGAAATTTTAGTAACTAAAATGGAATGGCAGATATGTTATTTAGGAAACTGGTTAGAGAATTAATATTCAGGGCTTGTTAAAAGATTACCAGGGCACCAATATGTATTTGTAAACATTACAAGATGCTAAAACAGTTGTCTTAGTTACATTTTTATTGCCACGAAGACACCATGATCAAGGCAACTTATAAAAGAAAACATTTAATTAGAGATTGCCTTACAGTTTCAGAGGGTGAGTCCATTGCCATCAAGGCAGGGGGGAATGGTAACAAGCAGGCAGGTATGCACTGCAGCAGTGTCTGCAAACTCACATTTTATTAGAAAACTGGAGGAAGAGAGACTGGGCCTGACTTAGTCTTTTGAAACCCCTAAACCCACTCCCAGTGACGTGCCTCCTCCATCAAGGCCACACTTCCAAATCCTCCCCAAACAGTTCCACTAACTGGGGACCAAGTATTCAAAAGAGCTTAAGAAAGTCATTCTCATTTAAACCACCACAACGATATTTCCACATTTATGAAAAAGAAAAAGTATTTTGCTATTCACTTTATGATGCAAATAAGAAGGTAGCTCCCCATTTGCAGGGAGTCTGTCTCTATGGCTTTGTATCTTTGAGAATAAACTGATTTACCTGTACTAAGAGGAAACTATACATTCTATATTAGTGTAACCACCCAGAGTGATGGACACTTTTTTTTCTGAAATTTTTCCTGTGAAACTCCTGGCCTTAACTTTGAAAATACTTGAAAAATATCCATTTAAAGGACATGGTTGGGATTAAAACTTGATCTAGCATATATATCATTTTATTTTATATATAGTATATAGTTCTGTAGTTACCCTAACACAAATATATTGTCAAATACTTTTCTTGTGCAACAACTATCTCACTGGAGTGATTGGAGAAATTTTATAATTGCTAAAAAAATAAATTGTTTGAGAAAGTGGGGTGAAACACACATGCTTGTGAAAGGTAGTATTCAATGTCTTTGTGACCTCACACTAGACTGTGTGGAAACATTTTGGTACCTCTAAAATGTTTTGACTGCAGCTAGTTAAATTTTGACAACAACAGTTCATAAATATTTATTATACAGTGTAGGTTATGTGAGTGCTTGATAAACACCTGTGATGGAAAGGTCAACAAAGCATGACTCAAAAAGATTTTACAGGACAGTGTTATGATATATTGAATCAGAGCTCTGATTTATAAGGAGTACCTAGAAATGAGTTTATACAATAAAACAGAGCATTTACAGCCTGTAGAGTATATAAAATACATGCCCAATCTGTGCTGCAGATGTTTGTGTTTTTTTTTATTACAGGTAATTGGATTGTTTCTATCTGCTTCATTATTTACTTTTAGAATCTTTATAACATTCATTTAAAAAATTAATATGCTGAAGTTACAGCCTATCTGGTAAATGTATATTGTGAAGGAGTACATTGCAAATGGGAACATTTTCTGAGAGTAAACTGGCTATACACTTGTAGTTTGTCATCTGAGGAATGCTTCTAGAATAAAATGCCTGATTTCATAGACATTTTTCCAAGCAAATTTTTGTCCTTTACATTCTATCACTATCATTCTATGTGTTATGAACATGATTTGAATAACAAAATCTATTGGCCTGAGATTAATAATTCCATCCACTGCTTGTTTACTTACACATTTGATAATAACCATGTCATATTTTATAGTATTTTAAACATGTTTTCACATCTATTAGGAGATTCTTTGCTTACATCAGTCAAACAAATAAAAAGCATTTCTCAGGGAGGACAACTTCATTTGGACTTTTTCTATAAACATTGGCTCAAATGTCTGAGTTCAAGTTAGGGGCTAGCTTTTTACCTACATAGAAGATATATGAGTTGCTTGCCCCAGGTTCCACAGCTTGTAAATGACAGAGCTAATATCAGTACAATGGCTGATATTATTTAAAAGTCTGACTTTAATCACAGCTCTAGAATGCAACTGTTTAAACCACAGTTTCTAATGCATAATGCTTTGCACCAAGAAGCCCGCTTCTTGAAATAGAATTTGTGGGCTTCATGACGCCACAGGGATAGCTAAATATTAACATTTTTTTTCTTATAGCCATCACTTCTTGGGGGGGCAGTTTTTGTCATTATCTGTTCTAACACTACCAAATCAAATATGAGATGAGAGCCCTAAGAATAAGATGTTTATGGAACATGTCCTAGTCTTTCAGTCTTAATGTCACTGGCAAATCCCCACTCCCGCCTTTGTAATGACTCAGAACTAAAGATTCTAGATTCAGAAGCATCTTTGAAAAATGAAAAGAAAATCCATGGGATGCTGGAGAAAGCTAAACAAGACTGCCCTAGGAAATGTAGCTGAAAGCTTTCCTGTGTCCCACCTGGCCCACAGTCAGGACAAATCTCTCTTACCACCAGTCCCACAGTGGCTCAGACCCAAATAAACACACACAGGCTAATATTATTTTTAAACTATGGCCATGGCAGGCTTCTTGTTATCTAGTTCTTATATCTTAAATTAAGCCATTTCTATAAATCTATACTTTGCCACATGGCTCATGGCTTACTAGTACCTTTACATCTTGTTTATTCTGGTGGTGGCTAGCAGTGTCTTCCATGCTTTGTCTTCTTCCTTCCTCTCTCTCTCTTTAGAATGTCCTGCCTAACCTTATTCTGCCTCACCATTGGCCAAACGGCTTTATTTATCAACCAATCAGAGCAACACATTTTCACAGCATACAGAATGACATCACCCATCAAGGAAGGACAAAGTAAGGTGGGGGGCATGTAAAGATGCCAAGTGGAGAAACAGGAAGACAGAGCCAATGGTCAGTTCTAAACAGGAAGCACATAATGACTCAAAAAAATGTAAGCAAGCTATGAGAAAGGGAATGGGTAAGAAACTTAGATCTAAGATAGCAGGTGTCATTTACACATTCAATGGACAACATTATTAGAGTTCTGAGTTAGTCTTGATTCTATCCTGTTGTTAAAGTGATGTGAATCCTTACCAAAGCTGAGTATAAGGGAACAACAACAGTAAGAAATGCTTATGGTTTTTAAAGAAAATGGTTGGTGGTTTTACATCATTCCTGTTACAAACTTTTTTTTTAATAGAATAAGGTCTGGTCTGATAGGCAAATTAATAATATCTATATTGTACATGCATTATTTAATACTTAGAGTATTATATGCCCTAACAAAGTCTCTGGATTTTCTAGCTTTGTTGAGTTATCTAAATTTTCCGTCTCTATGTTTCTGTCTTTACACAGCAAGTGATAATAACATCCATCTCAGAAGTCTTATTGTAAAGAAATTAAAACAATTAACATCTATAAGAAGATTAATAATATTTTCTTCCAAATGACCTCACAATTGAATTAGAATTGTGGTGGTATTGTATTCCCCAAAATACTGTGCACTCTAATAAACTTTTCTGGGGTCAGAGACAGAACAGCCACAATATTAAACATAGAGGTTAGGCAGTGGTAGCACACGCCTTTAATCCTAGCATTCCAGAGACAGAAATCCCTCTGGATCTCTGTGAGTTCAAGGCCACATTGGAAATGACTAGGCATGGTGACACACGCCTTTAATCCCAGAAAGTGAGCCTTTAATCCCAGGGAGTAGTGGTAGAAAGCAGAAAGGTATATAAGGTGTGAGGACCAGAAACTAGAAGCATTTGGCCTGGTTAAGCATTTGGCCTGGTTAAGCTTTCAGGCTTCTAGCAGCAGTTCAGCTGAGACCCATTCTGGATGAGGACTCAGAGGCCTCCAGTCTGAGGAAACAAGACCAGCTGAGGATCCGGGGAGGTGAGGTAGCTGTGGCTTGTTCCATCTCTCTGACCTTCCCGTGTTCACTCCAATACCTGGCTCAGGTTTGATTTTATTAATAAGAACTTTTAAGATTCCTGCTACATAGAATAGTCCATTGGGAACAACCTATCTGGGGGAGGAAGTGTTTTGACTCACATTTCAAGAGGGTTCAGCATATCATGATGGGGAAGGTGTGGTAAAGCAGCTTACACCACAGAAGAGGGAACAGGGAGGGGATATTGGCACTAGGCTGACTTTCTCTTCCTCGCTTGTAGCTGGAGAGCTTCTCTCCAGTCCCACCAAGCCCTGCAGTCCCACAATCCACGTATAAAATAATCACTCAGACGTTTATATTACTTATAAACTGTATGGCCGTGGCAGGCTTCTTGTTGACTGTTCTTATATCTTAAATTAACCCATTTCTATAAATCTATACCTTGCCATGTGGCTCGTGGCTTACCGGCATCTTTACATGCTACTTGTCCTGGCGGTGGCTGGCAGTGTCCCTTGCTCCACTTTCCTGTTCCCTCAATTCTCCTCTCTGTTAGTCCCGCCTATACTTCCTGTCTGGCTACCGGCCAATCAGTGCTTTATTTATTTACATATTTGTCATACAGAACATTCCACAGCACTTCCTCTTTTCTTCTTTTTAAAAAAGGAAGGTTTTAACTTTAACATAGTAAAATTACATATAACAAAACAATTATCAAGCAAGAATTACAGTTACAATATTAAAGAAGTTATCCTATCTATCTTATATTTGTGAGTTTAAGGTTTTATATCTAACTTATCTTTTATCATAACTAAGGTAAGTTGTAAGTATCTAGTCTTCAACCACATCAAAGACTTCAGAAGGATATAATATTACCTGAGAAATGGGAGAAGGATGTAAGCAACTTTTGGGAGTCTTGCAGGGTACACAGAGACAACTGACAGCTTGGACAGTCACCTAATGTTCCTTTGTAAAGTTGGGGCATCTGTCTTAGGCTCTCAGGGCTAGAATCTCTCCATCATTTTTTTTAGTGTCCTGTAGAATGTCTGGCAGTTTTTTCTGCGAAGCAGGAACCTAAAGGACCATCTTGTCAAGGAAAGTTTAGTGGTCATCTTTCCATGGGTCTTGCATGTCCAGTCGATCAAGTCTAGGCAAGAACAGTTTCTTGCTCGAATGGCTATCTTTGCCAAGGTGAAGATAAACTCCATATGGAGTGTCTTCGATGCCCATCCTCCTCTCCGAAGTAAATTCAGTGCTGCCAGGAGCAGACATGTCTCACTGTCGAGAACGTCTAAATTTTAAAACATTTTAAATGCCATCTACCATTTCTCAGGTACCATTATATTCCTTCTCAGGTCTTTGATGGGATTGAAGACTACAAGTTATAGTTACAACTTACTACATACATATATATATACATGTATAAAATCTCTTAGATAGAACATATTAAGTATTAGATTCAGGTTCTTTAGGGTAGGACACCTTTTGGAATGATCTTTGTAGCATGTCATTTACCTACGCTCTAGACTTCTCTGGATTTTAGTGTGTGTTTCTTGCTTGATATTGTTCGCATTGATTGTAGTTCCATCTTACCTAGGTCATTATCCCTCATTACTCCTGGACAATATTTGATAACCATTTCTTTGTATATAATCTTGTATTAAGTTAGAACCTTCTTATTTAGACAAAAGGGGGAGATGTAGTGGGTAGCCATTCCAGCTTTGGTCTGGAAGTTCCAACCCCCATTGCGGCTTCGGTAACTATCACACCTACAAGGCGGGGCCAAGGTAGGGCCTGAAGACCTGAGATAGGGACACGCAGCGCTCCTGTTTGCTGGAACTGGATGCGAGAGGTAGACCGAGGAGAGTTCTCCAGAGAACACCGCCAGACTGCGCTGCGTCTTTTCCAGAACCCGCCACCTACCTATCCCTTCATTTGTAAGTTACCCACTAAATAAATCTTCCTTTTAACTACGTGGAGTGGCCTTAGTGATTACACCAATACTCTCTTTTTCCCATTTTTATGATACTTGTGTTCCCAACCCATTAGATGGTGTCACCCACATTCAGGATGGGTCTTTCACCTTTGATTATTTTTTTCTTGGAATCATGCCCAGATAAGTTTCACTGATCTTATAAGTAATTCTAAACCAAGTTAACATGATGCATTATCACATATGGGGATCTAAGGAAAATAGGTATCAATATTTGTATCATTAGACACTAAATAATCTTTGTTATGCTATACCATGTACTAATTGCACATGGTCACACTGTCTTCATCCTAATTTCTGTATCACCCTAAATGAAGCTCAGAGAGATTGCTCACAGTTTTTACTGTATCTTCAAATATTGTCTAAGATCTTAAACAAGTGAAGCATTAAAAAATACCTCAATTATACATAGAATATTTAACCAGAGTTTTCAGTTCTATTTAAAATATATGACAAAATTCAAATAACAGTGATAAAATAGATCAAAAAATGTTTAATTATAATGGTGTAATATTTTATTTGTGCTTTAATAAATAAAGCTTGCCTGGAGTGCAAAAGAAGTAGCAAGCCATTTTAAGTAAACAAAGAAGTCGGGCAAAGGTAGCACATGCCCTTAATCCTATCATTTGGCAGGCAGAATCTCTGTGTGTTCAAGCCCACACTGGAAACAGAGCCAGGTGTGGTAGCATACGCCTTAAATTCCAAAACTAGTTAACTATGGAGGTCTGTACAGACAGACAGGAAGTGACAGAGCTGGGTAGGAGAAGGGAGTGATGTAGCTGAATGGAGAGAGAAATCAGATGGTAGAACAGCAAGGCATATAGGCATGGATAAACAGGAAGTAGCGGCATTTGGATGGAAGCTGCCAAGTTGGTGAGGTAAGGTTAGCTGTGGCTTTCCCTATTCCCCTGATCTCTCTCAGGCTTTCACCCCTATATCTGGCTCCGTGTTTTTATTTAATAAGATCATTTAGTAATTCATCTACATAATGGCACCAAGTTTCCTTCAGCATGATGCATTATACCTTCAACAGTTTAACCTAGATCAGGACTGTCTCATTAGCGTCACCTGGCGTGTGTCCTGGGATGCTTGTCCTGCATGTTTGCTGCCACTTCACAGTTCCCCTACAATCCTCAGTACACCTTGAGCTTAACTGTGACTTCACATGCTTCAGCATCGTTCAGGGTCCTTTCAGCACTAAGCCTCATTTGCTCATAATTACCACAGATACTGTCTTTACTGATGATGCCCATGCTCTCAAATGCTAACATTTTCTACTGACCTTTCCCCCATTTAGTTTAAAATATGTATTTTTTTAATTCTTTCTTCAAACAGAATCTCATGGTAGATATTTCATATATTGGGCCACTAGCTCATTCTTAGTCAAATATTACCAGTACTTTCCAAATTCTGAGGCCCAACCCAACAGAAGCCTCATTTTCCTGATTTTTCGGCAATGGAAGGGCCTTCCTCCACTCTTCCCTTAGGATACTCTCTGGAAGACATGCTGGAAAGAAATGTGATTGCTGAATGGACCTCCAGGAAGTCCACCCCCCTTAGGAAATATTTCCCATTCTTTCATTGTGTAAAGTGCATCAAAAGGTTTTGCAAGTTGCTTCTGTGTTCAACTCTGTACCACATATTAACCATGGCTTAAAATATATACAAGTTTAAGCAAATTCATTATTATTTTGGTTAGAGATAAAAGAAAAATATGGGAGCTTTGTCGTAAAGGAAACATCATGCCTAAGCAGCAGGGTATTTCTGATATGAGAAATGCCGTGCACATTTTTTTGTTATTTACTCGTGTTCAATAAGATTTTATTTAACAGTAGATGTACACTTGTGAAATGCAGTAAGAATTCCCATCTTAAGTAAGTACAGAAATTGACTGAGTGCTTTCCTAGTCTACTTCCCATAGTCCCCCACCTTATTAAGAGGAGTCATACCTGAGTTGGGGAGAAGGAATCATCCATGAGTTGAGAAGTGGCCTGGAACATGTGTGTTTTCTCAGAGAACACAATGACCAACATTGACAAAGTGGGTTTATTTTACTTTTCTCTCATGGATGTCTTCCTTCTATTTAGGCTGGTCATTAAAAGACTCTTTTAACAGGTTCAAAGTTCAAATTCTCACATCTTAAACAAAAGATTAAATTACTGGCTCCTGAAAAAAAAAGTTAATAGAAAGCCAATCTACACAAAATGGGCTTCCACATCCTAGCCGGCCCTCAGAAGCCCTAGAGGAGGCAACCAGGGAAGGAAAAACTCTCAGTGACCACTAAAGAAGTAATTCTTTTCTGTCTTCATGGTGTATATGGAGGGTGTGTGTGGAAGGTGTCTGTGGAGGGTCTGTATGGAGGGTGTGTGTTTAGGGTGTGTGTGGAGGGTGTATATAGAGGGTATTATGGAGGGTGTATGTGGAGGGTGTGTGTGAAGGGTTGTGTGTGTGTGTGTGTGGAGGGTGTATGTGTGGAGGGTATGTATGGAGGGTGTGTGTGGAAGGTGTGTGTGGAGGGTATGTGTGGGAGGTGTGTGTGGAGGGTGTGTATGGAGGGTGTTTATGGAGGGTGTGTGTGGAAGGTGTGTGTGTGTGGAGGGTATAGCATGGGCAGATTTGGTTTGGTAATATATTCAAGCAAGCTCCAAAGGAAGCCCTCCCTGTGCGAGGACCCAGCATGCCACTAATACCTATTGCAATAACCTGGTTCTAAACATAATTAATTAGTCAGCTTTTGTTTTCTTTCCTCCTCCCTCTCTTCCTTCTTTGCTCCCTCCTTCCTTCCTTTCCTCCTTTCTTCCTTTGTTTCTTAGTTACATCCTTATCACACTAAACACCACGTTCCTATCTCACAATAATGTTATACTGCACAGGATTTATTTGTATAATATAGTTTGCATGATATTTTCAAATGCTCTGAGATCCAGAAGAAAAACAAGTTAACAGTTTATTTCACTGTGAGTAAACTGGGATTCCTTCTGGTGTAGCTTACTGCGTCCTCCGGTCAGTGGGAGCCTGTAAGCCCGGGCCCACAGGTTTAGCACTTGCTGTAATGTGGACTGAACATTGTGAGAGGTGTCAGGCAGCTCGTCTCTGGGGAATGCGCTGACTCTAGGACTTCTCCGGGGGAATGTCACCTCAAGTTCCTTTTCATTCCACACTTAACAGGGTCTCACATTTGCACCTGTGGGCTGGGTCTCTGTGCTGAGAACATGAAAGGAGAGTAGTCGGCCAGCTTGTCTATGAACTCTCATGGTGCAAAGTTCAAGTTCGGGTAAGTTCTCAAAGGTCAGGTAGTTCGGTGTCCATGAGTGCAAGCAAATTACAAAGAATGGAGTTGAGCACAGGTTACCCTTCAAATGGAACATTAGCTACTGTATTCAAGGGAAGCCACCTCAAACTGCATGCTCACTTGCATTTCTTAACTAGCCCACAGGGGCTAGTTAAGAAATGCAAGAGTAAGAGATACATCATCTTGTGTTAGTAACTATGATTTTGAAAAAATAAAAGAAAATAAATGTAATATGTGCATAATGGTTGTAACCCACTGACTTTCCTTCTTCTTTTTGAATAACTGGAAATAGATCACATGGCTTCATAAATGGTAGGCAAGTGCTCCACCACTGCACTATGTCTCTAACCCCTATTCCGTACTGAATGCTTAGAACAAAACTTCCTGTGTAATCACATTGGGATTAAAAACAAAGTAAAAAACAAACAACCAAAACAAAATGAGTACGTCAGGGTGTCTTAGGATTCTCCAGTAATGTTTTCTACCGGCAACACTAGCCCCAGGTCTAACTGGTCCTAGTTTTTAACCATACCTAGGATGTTACTAAATGTTTGAATATATGTTGTATCATTTAGGATTTAGTGAGAGCTGGGTAGTTAAGGAAAGCAACACCTATTTATTCAGTGCCATCTCTCAGAACCTTTTTAGTGATATTCGGCACATTCGAAAGGCTATTTTGGGAACACCTAAACAAAAGTCAGATGAAAATTTTCCAATCTCACTGAAATAACTAAACTTGAGACATTATACAACAGATAATAAAAGTCAGCCCACTGTGTGTGCCTGTTATTTTGAGCAGTAGGAGACTCAACTATTGCTGAACTTCTCTTTCCCCTCAAGCCTGTATTCACGGTGCTTGTTTTCAGGGCTCCTGGGTGCTTCTCTGATTAGAAGTGAAGAATACAGTTATTGAAACATTGCTGCAGCCCTGTGTTTGGCTTTCAAAGTTCTGTATTCCTGGGATATCACAACACTTCTGAAAATACATAAAGCATTTTTGTTATGCTTAGCATGAGCCATGTAATACTTCCATTTGGGGAATTTATTTTGATGGAAATAGCTCATTAGACCAGAAAATGCCTATTTTGTTTTCATTTCATTTAAAAAAAAATCTGTGCATGTTTGCATAGCAGGTACAGTTAAAAGCCCAGTGTGGCAAGGCTTTTGCTGGTTTTTTCTTCTCTTTCAAAAACAATAACAGAAAGTATAATTTATATTAAAATATGCCATAATTTGCTCAAGTATGAATACATATAAATTTGCATCCTCCTGTATTAATTATAGCAGAATTTATGGTAATTTATAATGCATTAGAAGATTATTTTTTGAAGAGAACTTAGCCCAAGCCAATGGTTACTCCAGTCTCACTTATAGTAATGAAGTAACTGCATGAAAACTTGATTTTTTATTCTAATCATATAATTGAAAAATAACACTTAACATTCCTCCAAACACGATGAACTCATTAAAAAGCTTTTTATTTGTTATTTTACAGTATTCAAAATAATTATGTTTTCAACAAAATTTTAGCCATTATTTTCTTTACTTGTTCATAAACTAACAAAAGTAGAGATGTGTCCAAATTAACTGGAAATCATTGAATTACAGTGGATGTAGTGTTCTGTTTAAGAAACGTCTCTAGTTGCAAATTGGAATAATATTTATATATTTACATAAAAGAATAAAAACAAGACTTTTCTCATGCTGTAAGGATACTGAATTCTCTGTTCAACAGGATTAGGTGGAATTTATATTTTTTTGGCAGTTTTCCCTTTTTCTAACTCTACTGTACTAAATGTCACCATGGTCTTATTGTCATTTGGTAAAGTGAGCGCCATTGTGTTTTGATTGCCCATCTGGCCCAGCTGTAGTCTGAGCCTTTACAACCCGCAATGCTGAGAAAATCATTCATTCAAGGGAAACAAAAGCAGCATTATAATGAGACCATCGGGCTGATGTGACGTGATGTAATTTTACCTTTCTATTTTACTCTGAGGTTACTGTTAACTCTTTTTTGGGTCCCCACATGCTTGTTCATAAACAACAAAAGGCATATTTTATCACTGACCCATGGTGATACCTTTTGAATATGCAGAACTCTCCAGGTCAATAGGAAGAGCTACAGGTAGAAATATCATTCTCATTTCCCACTTCAGACTGTTCTGTGAACGAGTGATTGAAAGAACTGTTTCTCCTGAGAACTTCCTTTAGAATCAGACCTTTAGTTTCATCCTATGGTCCATGCTGCCCTCTGATAGAGAGGGGATGATGCAGTTAGCCCCTTTAAGGGTGGATAATTCTGAGAGGTCTCCATTAAGAGAGAATATGTATCTATTCAAACAACATGGCAGATCCACTTTGGCAGTATTCAGTACTTTGAAACAACATCAGTATCATTTTTTTTAATGTGCAAGTGTACCATTTATATAAATAGATATTCCAAAGAGCCTTATGACAAATAAAAATTATGTACCTTTAGAAAAACATATGGCTCTCTCGTCACTCTCTTTGTTGTATGTGAACTTCACATTTCTCTTTAGGCAGTAGTAGTATATGTGGATTTCAGTGTGCATTGTGACGGTTGCAAGTTAACAACTTGATCTCTAACTTACTGAGGGCAAATGGGGAGTCATGTACTAAGAAGCATGTTACAAGAGTTCACAGAATATTTGCACAATAAATGGAACAAAAATGTGTATAGAAAACCAAAACACACTAGAGACTAAATATTTGTCTTCCCAGAGACTGATTTTCTTCCTCAATCAGTCTGTCAACATTTTAGCTCTCAGAACTTGATTAGTTAATTAAGACAACTAAATTGACAACATTTTGGATGTTAGACACAGTGGTAGACATGGGTAGAGATGAGCACTTTCTGTGGAAGGAATTATTTCGACCATCTCTATGGCTGCTATACACAGTATTGTGATGCAGTTGATATTAGGTGTATTGAACGGAGCCAAAGCACAGAACAAACTCCTGTTACACAACTTAGAATACTTGGGCCTGGTAAAGTGAGTTCCAGCGCACAATCTTTCATGCAGTTATTTGGGTAGATAAGGGGTTTCTAGATACACTTTTTCTAGTAAGGTCAAACATTGAGAAATAGGAGAGAGAAACCTCCCTTCAAAGTGTGAATCAAAGAAAGCAGGTCTATTTCTGGCAGCCCCCGAGAGCTACTACTATTGACAGAAAATATTAAAAAAAAATCAACCTTCCTGAGGCCACTGATGATTTCTAGAGTGAGAACAAATGCCCAGTAATTTCAAACATTACGTTAGAAAGAAAACAGGCTAATTTACATAAAATAATTCACAGAAAGCCAATTAGCAGACAGCTCTTTTGCTGAAAGCCAATTTACCAAATGACCAATTTCCTTAAAGCTAATATGCTAAAAATCAATTTAGTGAATGACCTGTTCTTCAAATTATCAGGAATCAAAGTAAGTTTGGGCTCCACCATTGTTACCACCTCTACCAAGATCCACTGTACGCTACCTTTGCCGGACGTCAGGCATTTGGTGCAGTGGCAGACACCACAGACTTGACCAAGGCTTGTTTTCAGGTGTCTTACACCTTCGAGGGCTTATGTCTTCTATTTTGGATAAAAGTAAACTGAGATATACACAACTGATTAGCGCCATTGCTTAAGCCAGGTATGTTCCCAGTGTGTTACATACATAGTGTTTTTTTTTTTTTCTTGCTGCAGAGATTCAATGGCTGTTGATTGTTTTGTAGTGTGTGATTTAACCAACTATAGTACACTTCTTCCTTCTGTACTAGAGAAGAGTTAGTTAGGGCAAAAGAAGCTCTTAATGATCAGAATTTTCCATAAGAACAGGAAAACAAAGCAAACTAGAATGCCAAATTAATGAAACACAAGTTTTGGATTGATTAAATATTCAAAATACTTGTATTATCATGCATTGGTAGATATATCTTAATGTGGTGACATAAAAATATACAATTCTCTATCTATACAGTAACAAAAAGAACTTGATTATTTAATATAGGTTAATTCCAAAAGATGCTGGTTTTGGAGTCTTTGTTTTAATAAAGAACTGGCTGTATTAGAATTTACGTGGAATCAGGGTCTTAAATGTATTCCAAATATAGAGGAACCTTTGGAAGTTATACATTTATTTGATGAACTGTATTAGTCACCCATCAGAAATAAAGTTTTAGAATGACTCTGGGTGGGAAGAATGACTTTGCTATGGATCAATCCACTGTCAGAGGGCAGTCTTACAACATCTGGGGATGGTCCATACTTGCAGAGGAAGAGCTGAAGTGAGAAGCTGAGGCCACCGTGGTGCAGATGTGATGCGCTGAGGCATGAGATCAGGATCAGTCCCTGTGTGGTAAGTACAGTAAACTGGAACACTCTTAAGCCAACGTGGGAGGTAGAGATTAACTGGGGTAGTTTGCACTTGATCTAGGGCCCTGCTTTCTATAACTTTGAAGTATATGTCATTGTAACGCAGTTTCAGTCTCTCCATTTTTCCCTTTGAATCTTGTCACTGTTGATTGCATCCCTTTACTTTCATTCTCTTTTCTTTTTGCTCGTTGGCAATCCCATATGCTCTTGGGTAAGTTGACTAAAACCAAGAATAGAGTTAATGATATGGTTTCATTAAATAAGGTAAAATTTTACTTTTGTCATGAAATTAGGATATACAAGGAAGCAAAGACATCAACCCTTGCGATATCTCGAATCCTCTCCAGAATGTATAATGAAATCTTCTGTCTTTTCCTGTTATAATTAAAATTTTAATTTAATTTACCTTAAGTTCCAATATTCAAGGGAAATTTCTTATTAAATTTTACTGTACTTTCAAATTTTGAAATGTATATAAACTTTCCCTAACTTTAGACGAGTGTTATTTTAATATTTCTTCAGACTTCTTTCTGAAGATGATGGCTTCTTGAAATGTTTATGGACAAGGTGCAGAATATGTTCAGCAATGCAGCTGCCTTCTACAGAGCTGACTGCTTCTGAGGCATTTCCCTACATTGTCATCGCTGCTGTGTGTGCTTCAGGACGACACAGATTATTTCAGTGTTTCCTCTGTCAAGGCTCTAGCCAAATTTCTACTTAGTTTTCTTTATTTCATTCAATTTTCAACTGCACAGCATGTACTTATGATTTAGACATGCTGGCTTTTTAAAATCTGATTTTAAGAAAGTTTAATTTAAGAAATATTAGCTTTTGGGTATAAAATTGGATATAAGATATAAAATGCATCCTGAATATTTTTTATGTATGCGTGTATATGTGCACATGTGTGCACAGGCATGTAGAGATCATAGGTCAGTCTTGAATGCCATTTTTCATGTGCTGTTTACCTTTTTTTTTTGGTTTTTCGAGACAGGGTTTCTCTGTCTCGCCGCCGCCGCTCCGCCACCACCACCACTACCACCCAGCAGATGTTTACCTTTTAATGAGGCAATGTTTCACACTGGTCTAGGACTGGTTGGCTAGAAAGCCCAATCATTTTGCCTGTCTTTGGCACCCCAGTAATTTACAAGTACATGTCAACCACAGCTAACGTTTTAATGTAGGTCCTGGGGATTGAACTCATGTCCTCATACGTGCGAGGCAATCACTCTACCTATTGAGCTATTTCCCTTGCACTCAGGCCAAGTTTTTGTTTTTGTCTTTTTGTTTGTTTGTTTTCTTTTCGAGTCAGGGTTTCTCTGTGTAGTTTTGGTGCCTGTCCTGGATCTTGCTCTGTAGTCTAGGCTGGCCTTGAACTCACAGAGATCTGCCTCGCTCTGCCTTCCGAGTGCTGGGATTAAAGGCCTGCGCCACCACCGCCCAGCCATGCCAAGTCTTTTTTGATAACATCCTCTGTCTTTAGAGTACATGATGAGTATTCAGTAAGTTTTATCACTTATTCAAACATTTTCAGGATTATAAATCTTTGTCAGGGACACTTTCCAAGCCTGTTCTTCTGTTCCTAACACAGATCACTCTGGACTTTGCTTTCTTGCAGTAGAATTGAGAAAGGTGGGATTCATAAATTACTGATCCTATGGTTCCTCCCTTGAGATGTCAGCCATTTTGTACATCTTGCTGTAAAGAAAAAAAAATGTCATTCAACAAGATAATTAATATACATTCTAAAATTAAACACGACCTTGATCTTATACTCTATAGTATTGGTATGGTTTGAATATGAGAAATGTCCCTCATAGATGCGTGTTTGATAGCCAGCTGGTGGCACTGTATTTGAGGTTATAGAGGCTTTAGGAATGTCCCTACTTCCTTTTTCCCTTAGTGTTTCCTGTGTTCAGATGAAAGGCCACCACTCTGCTCCTAGATGCCTGACTGGCCTTAGGATCCCGGTGCTGTGTCTTCCCCACCACGACAGACTATCCTTCGAGACCAGGAAGCTAAAGTGTGCCTTATTTCCTAACCTGCTTCCTGCCAGGCATTTTATCACAGCCACAGAAAAATAGTTAATACAAACATTGAAGTCCTGGGACTCTTTAAAGCCGCATGTTTGTTTCCATTCACATCACCTGTATCTTTTCCATGCTACATTTTATGCATTTGTGGAGAATTACCTTGCACAAGTGCAGAAACAGTTTGTGGATGTAGTTCTTGTTCCTTCTTTTCTGTTTGAATCACTGTGTCTATAAAAATCTTCTTATCTTTGCTGTTTACATTTCTTCTGCACTGTTGAAGCAAGAGGTAGTTTATAAATACACACTCACTATATTTTTCTCATGTCCTCTTAAAGGAGTGTGTGGCGGATTCTCTGACGGCATGCTTTAAAGAGGGACTGCTGAGTTATTGGTTATATCACTCAAAATTTCACTGCACCTGCCTTGGTAGTCTCTACAATGACTGCAATAATTTATTTCCACATTTTGCAAAATTGTTGATATACAACTTCTTAATTTTTGAAAATGTGATGAATGGGAAGTAATATCTTAATGTGCATTTTTGCTAGTAATTAGTCAGATTTAACAACTCTTCAAATGCTCAGCAGTTTGTGATCCGTTGTGTCAGCTCCTCTTCCTGCCTTTTGCTTCTTTGTTGGTTTTTGTTTTCGTGGATTTCCTGTTTTTTTGCTTGACTTGTTAAAGAGTTTCTTTCAGATTACAAACTGCTAATTCTTTTTGTTTTTCGCTTTAATAAATGTTCAACTCTCTTGGACTTACCTTTAGTCTATGTTAACAATGGAGAACATCTATCTACAATTCTGATTTGGCCTTTCCCATTCTGAGTTCTCTGGGTCTTGATTCATGAGTCCTTATTTGCCCTACAGTCAGAAACATTGCCACCTACAATTGCTTTTTGTTAGTTTTCTGTTTTTTCTCACTACATTTTCACATGAATATTTTTATTGGAATCCTCTGAGTAAGTGGTTGAAAAGCCTCCATGAGACTGTAAATCAAGTTCAGAATTTGGGCAAAAAGTATCTTGTGGGAATGATCCAGTTTTTCAGGTCGAACTAGATCCTAGACTTGGGAGTCTAAACCGTGTATGTTTGAGAGGCACTTTAAACTATCAGTATATTCTTAGAACAGTAAGAAAATATTTCACATTTATTGTTCTTGGTCTGTTTCTGTACCACGAGCCAGGAGACTGTATTTAACGCATCCAAACAAGCAGGCTCAGAGTAGGGAGGTGAGTGACTGTATTTGCTGGAATAATGTAAATCTCATGCTACAGAAGGAATATAAGTAGCTTCACTGCTGTGTGAATAGCACTTTTGTTTTCAAACATTTTCCATTCCTTTCGATCCTCTTTTCATTGCATGCTTTCCAAAGAATACACTGCTTAGCATTTCAGAGTTGTTTGAGCATGAACTTTGTGGCTTCATGGAAACTCTGAACATATTGGCTCTACCTTTCGATTTTTTGCACATTTGTTGTCTCCTTTGGTTCTTAAATTAACCTAATTTGTAAATTGAGCTCTATTAGGCTTCATTTATTTTCTATTGCCTGCAATTTGTGTCAAAAAACTCTGAGGATACAGTCCCAGAGGAAACAGCCTATTTCCCAAATTTAGATATTAATTCACCACTAAGCTTCCTGGGTTTTAATTTTGTATTTTATTTATCTTTTGATCCTACAACTCACCTTGGAAGGGTGGCCTGGAGAGAGCCAGTATTCAGAGTGGTATCCTGTGTTCTGAAGGAAAATACAGAGAATGTATACATGTACGGGAAATGTTTACTGTTGGTCTGACCATTGATTTCTGGGGAGTTTGATTCTTTCATGCACTTGCCATTCTTGACATAGCCAGGGAGAGTAATAGGGGTACTGATGTGGTAACCTGCTGAGCCAGCTGTGAGATCACCTGTTCATCTACAGCCACTTTCCAGCTGTGAGGAAGAAACTCCAAAAGAGCTCCTCAATGCAGAGTGGCCAGTATCCAGACTGGCTCAGGCAGGTGGCCTCTTTACTCAGCTTCTCTTTTATTTATTTATTTCCTTATTTCTCTTGTAAGCACAGATGCATGCTCAGATGTGAGGCAGCTGTTCAAAGGACATCTCAGGATGAAAAGCAACTTTTGCATGGTCATTATGATTGATTCTTCAGATTTCATTAACTTAGTAAATATTAATCACATCACTCAAAAATGTTTTCTAATATTTACTTGGATGTTTTCTCAGTAAGTTTGCTGCTAGCAGTACTTTTTTAAAACTATGTTTTCAATCTTATAACATTTTCTATGTTTAAATATATATTTTATAAAACCTCCCTGCCATAAGTAACTTGTATAATTGGAGGGTGTAGAAAGGCCATTTTGTTCATAAATATTTCACTAGCTTGTTATGAAACCTAAAATTCCTCCTGGAGAGGCATTCCTTTTGTTAAAGCATTCTTTCCAGCCCAATTCACGTGTACAGATTGTCTTACAAGACAATCATTTTATTACAGCCCTGCTATAGGGGAACCCTGCTGTGAACTAAGGCTAGAGATGACAGGATGACGTTTCTGCCCCTGAAGGGTTTTCACTTTGTTGGAAGAGCCAGAATACCTATGTGGACATTAAAATAACAGTATGAGGGAGCATCTACACACATCATCATGTTTATGTCTGAAGCATCTGCGTAAATCATTCCATTTATAGGATGTGAAAAAGAATCTTCAAGGGCTGGTCTTTGAGATGTATTTATGGATGACTGAACATTACACTCTGACCCAGAAGGAACATAGAACTTGGAAAAATGAGATATTATAAAGCACCCTAGCTTGGCATGGTGGCAGACACCGACAAATCAGGAACTCCAGTTTGAGAGTAGACTTAGGTATGTAGTGTGACTGACTGTGTTTCAAGAAATATAATACACACACACACACACACACACACAGAAAGAGAGAGAA
>CABHPH010122756.1:0-10239 GCA_902168325.1 Peromyscus nudipes | reverse complement strand
TTTTCTTATATTAGGTACAACTTTCTTTTTTTTGTCTTTTTATTAAATTAGAAAGGGGGAGATATAGTGGTATTCTATTTGTACTGAAATGTGATTTTATTTGTATGTTAATAAATAAAGTTGCCTAGGGGTCAGAGCTATTAGCAAGCCATAGCGAAAGCCAGGGTGGTGGTGGTCCACGCCTTTAATCCCAGCACTTGGTAAGCAGAACTAGGTAGATCTCTGTGTGTTCAAGGATACAGCCAACATTGGAGACACACGCCCTTAATCTCAATACCAACCATAGAAAACCTGGAGGTCTATACAGAGAGGCAGTAATGAGGCAGTCACGTAGTTGGGTTTACAACCAATGAGAAGGCAGAACAGAACGCACAGGAAGTAGTTCCTTTTCGGAGAGGTCTCTTGGCGGGAGAAGCTAGCTGGCGGAAAAGCGGGTAAGACTCTTAGCTCTGACCTCTTTGGGCTTTCATCCTTACATTGGCTTTGTGTTTATTATTTAATAAGACGGTTGGTTACATCTACAACACAGAGTAAAATCCGTCTCTTGTCCCTCAGACCTCCCTGACATGGGACTAAAACCTAAGCATCTGGAGAGCAAGGCTTCTGACCCCACAGGCAAAAGTGTCATCTGTGGCATTCAAGGTGTGCCAAAGAGATAAAAAGCCAGAGAATAAAATTGCCAAGTACTGGCAAACGCTGGCTCCCGAAAGCTGTTGGGTCACTGTTTTAAGTGAGGAAAAAGGCCATGCGGACTAGTGAGTGCTCTGCCAGGCTATCAGTTGAGCCTTGTTGAAAGTGCCACCTAGAAAAACAAGTCTGCTGACTGCCCCCAGACACCAAGATGGCATGCAAACACCAAGCTAAGACCTCCAGCAGATCTAGGCTTGGCCACAGGCTCATTCACAGGAACCCAGAACACAGCACGGAAGCAATCTGTTTCTTTCCTTCTGGACACCAGAGCCACTAACCCAGTCCTGGGAGTTTTGAGGTCTCATCTCTCCTTGTTTCCCTTACCTCCCACCCCAGACTTAATTGCACTTTCACGATTACTTAATGAGAAAAGATTTTCCAGTTAAGATAGGAGCTTTCGCCGATGGTGGTGGCGCACGCCTTTAATGCCAGCACTCGGGAGGCAGAGGCAGGTGGATCTCCGTGAGTTCAAGGCCAGCCTGGGCTACAGAGTGAGTTCCAGGAAAAGTACCAAAGCTACACAGAAGAAAAAAAAAAAAAGATAGGAGCTTTCATTTCATTGCTCCCTCCGTGTGCCTCACTCCATACCCACCCACCTGTGCTTCTCCTCCTCGTGCACACAGACGGGGCCCTGATCTCTACCTTGTCCCTAATTCCAAAGAAATAAGTTCTCATGCACCACAAGTTTTTCTCTTCCCAATTCCCTGTTCTAACTCACTGCTCAGCTAATGGTACAGGACCACCACAGAACTGGAGTCCAGAGATCATCAAGGAAGAAACTGTAACAGCTAAAACAAAACAAAACAAAACAAAACAAAAAACCCAGACCCAAAAATGTCTGGACTCTATAAAAACAGACTTTAATCTGGGCTCTGCAAAAACAGACTTTACTATAACCATCTATTACTGTTAAATGCTCTCAACAATTGATCACCTGTGTCTCCTGGATGCTAAACTAGTAAAGGAAACAGGTGCCTTAAACAATCTGTCTCTGATAAGGCTTAAAAACATGTTCCAATCTCTCTGTCTCTCTCATTAACACTAATCAATACAAGCAGAGTACTAAACGTTACCATGGTCATTAATTTTCTCATGGCTGCTTCTTAACATGCTCAAAATTTTTCCCAAGCTCCAGAAACCAGCTTACATCCATCTGGACAGATCGCCATGTTTACTATGTTAATCCTACCTATCCATGAGCATGGGAGGTCTTTCCATTCTGTGATATCTTCTTCGCAACTGAGTTTCTTATTATGGATATTAACCCCTAAATCAGATGATCAACGAAAGTCTTCTCCCATTATGTAAGCTGTCTCTTCAGGGTCTCCATTACGGTGAAGAGCTTTCAATTTTGTGTTAGCCATTTACCTATTTTTGCTCTTGTTGCCGAGCTTCAGATCTCATCCAAACATCCTCGGCTGGTGCAGTGTCCTCGCACGTGTTCTAGTAGTCTCAGGGTTTCATTCCACTCTTCAGTGCATTCTGAGTTGATTTTATGTATGGGGTAGGGTAGGAGGAGGGTCTGGTTTCCTTCTGCATGTGCACATCTAGCCACTACAGCACAACCTATTAAAGAGACTGTCCTCTCTTCAATGTGTGTACTGAACATATTCATCAAAAATCAGTCGGCTGTACAACCAGGTGGTAGTGGCACACGCACTCAATCCCTGCATTTAGGAGGCAGAGGCAAAAGGATGTCTGAATTTGAGACCAGCCTGGTCTACATAGTGAGTTCCAGAACAGCCAGGGCTACACGGAGAGACCCTGTCTAGGGGTAAAAATTAGTTAGCTGTAGATGCCTGGATTTAAGATCTAATTCTCGACTCTAGTTTACTGATTTATATGTCTACTTCTATGACAATACCATAATGTTTTGATCATCGCTTCCTAGAGTTTTTAATTATTATTCTTTTAGATTTATTTTTCAGTTTATGTAATGAGTGTTTTTTGCTTGCACATATGTATGTGTACCAGGTGTGCTCAAATGGCTTGTGGAGGACAGAGAGGGCATCAGGTCCCTAGGAACTAGAGTTGTGAATGCTTGTGAGCCAACCTGTGAGTGCTGGGAATCAAACCAGGGTCCTCTACAAGAGTAAGCACTCTTAACCACCATCTCTTCAGCCAACTTTCTAGAATATTTTAAAGTCAAGTGTTATATAATACCTCTAAATTTACAAGAACAAAACTCTAAGGTTGGCCTTAGATAAGTAGGAACAGCAAAAGGAACACAAAGGATGTACTAAATATGTATACAAGTTGATTGATTTGTAAATAAATTATAAATTTATTATTAGGTTTTTGGTGGTTTATTTTGTTTTGTTTTGGATGTTTTTTTGTTTTGTTTTGTTTTGTTTTGGCATTTTGAGACAAGGTAGCTCTGGCTGTCCTGAAACTCTTTCTGTAGACTAGGCTGGTCTTGAACTCACAGAAAAATGTATATTGTTTTAAGCCACAGAGAAAGCCATTGTTTTTGGTGGTGGTGGTAGTGATATAAAAGGTGGTGGTGTGGGATGTAATAGAAGGCAGTATGCTTTATCATGATTTCTGTGCCAGTGACTTTAAAACAAATTGAAAGTTGGTCCCAAAAAAGATATATTAACAGAAATGAAATAAATTAACTGTTGTGGGATATTTATACACTGTGTGAAGATGTATTGATGTGATTGGTGTAATAAAAAGCTGAACAGCCAATAGCTAGGCAGGATAGGATAGATAAGATTTCCTGGGAGAGAGAAGAGGAGGAGGAATCTAGGCATGCAGATTACGCCAGCAAGACACTGAAGAAGTTGGAAATACTGTGGTATTGTATTCCCCCAAATATTGTGCATGCTAATAAACTTATCTGGGGTCAGAGACAGAGCAGCCACAATATTAAACATGAGGATAGGCAGTGGTAGCACAGGCCTTTAATTCTAGCATTCCAGAGGCAGAAATCCATCTGTTCAAGGATACAGCCAAGCATGGTGACTCACGCCTTTAATCCCAGAAAGCGAGCCTTTAATCCCAGGGAGTGAGGCAGAAAGCTGAAAGATATATAAGGCGTGAGGACCAGAAATTAGAGGCATTTGGCTGGTTAAGCATTTGGCTGGTTAAGCATTCAGGCTTTCAAGAAGCACAGTTCAGCTGAGAGCCATTCGGATATGAGGACACAGAGGCTTCCAGTCTGAGGAAACAAGACCAGCTGAGAAGTTGGCCAGGTGAGGTTAGCTGTGGCTTGTTCTGGTTCTCTGACCTTCCAACATTTACCCCAATACCTGGCTCAGGTTTGATTTTATTAATAAGACTCTTTAAGATTCCTGCTACAGAAATACAGTACAAAATAGAGGTAACTGAGTCACATGAAAGAACATAGATTAGGGGCTGGAGAAATGGCTCAGGGGTTAAGAGCACTGGCTGCTCTTCCAGAGGTCCTGAGTTCAATTCCCAGCAACCACATGGTGGCTCACAACCATCTGTAATGAGATCTGGCGCCCTCTTCTGACCCTCAGGGATACATGCAGACAGAACACTGTATATGTAATAAATAAATCTTAAAAAAAAAAAAAAAAAGAACATAGATTAATAAAAGCAGGTTAATTTAAGTTGTAAGAGCTAGTGGGTCAAGCTTAAGCTAATAGCCCACCTTTCATAATTAATATGTCTATTGTCATTATTTGCAGGTGGTCATGACAAGAAAGTACTGCTACAATTGGTGCCAAATGTCTAGCACATAAGTCTACCTAGGGCTTGAAAAAGCTGGGGGTTGGGGGAACTTCCCAGTAGACTCCATGCTCACAGTGTACAGAGGTGCAGCTCTTTTAAGAGGCCCTGCGACTGAGAACTTGATTGGGTTTTATGAGCAGCAGGTAGCGCACCACTCAGTGGCCAAAGACTAGATAGAAATGCCTACTGCAGCGTGGACCAGATTTGATTGGGAGAAACCTCCTGAAAATCTTGACTACAGACATAAAGAAAAACAAAAACAAAAACAAAAAAACTACAAGTCAGGTGATGTATATGCTGATTCCTCTACATGGAAACAGCTCTGAGACTGGATGAGACATGAAAAATCTTGCTGGCTACAGAGTCCTCATGACTTATTAATACATGCCATCCTTTCATATAACATGGATAGAAATTTATACTATGTTACAGTTTGGTTACACAGTCTAAATGGACTTATAAAGTTGACAGATGCCTTTTACCTGCTCAAACATAAAATAGAAAATCATCTATAGCTGACTTGTTCACACTGCATATTCCATACTTATGTTAACACAGATATGCGTATTACTTTTAAAAGTTTAGCCAGCAGCTAAACTCAGGAGGCAGAGCCAGGCGGATCTCTATGAGTTCGAGGCCAGTCTAGTCTACAGAGTGAGATCCACAACAGGCACCAAAACTACACAGAGAAACCCTGTCTTGGGGAAAAAAAAAAAGTTTGTGTTTTTAGAACAAATGGACCAGACACAAATGAAGACAAGTAGCCCAGGTGATCCAACCTCTCAGAATGTCTTTGTTACAGTTTCCTCAAAATTCTGCATCCAGAACAACTTCAAAGCTACTAGCTGAGATGGTCCAGCTCACAGAATACTTCAGCCAAGACATCAGATAAGCTCTACACTTTCCCACCACACAGAGACTAAACAAAAATATTACAGCTAGCTCTCCCAGGATTTCACTATTATCCCAATTTTCTCAGGGTCCCTAAAATATGTCATTGCCCCTAGATAGCAGGAAGAAGACAATGTCCACATTACCAAGAGGTGGGGTGGGTAGGTTTTGGTCATTTGGTGGATTATGGATAATTATCATCATTTAGGGGATTGGTTACAAGTTTTTACTGGTCATGGTCAGGGAAGAAACAAAGCAAAGGAGATTAAATTCAAGGATCTCTTTCTGAAAAGAAAAAGGGAACACAGAAATGATAGGATAAAAGGGTAGATTATTGAATCTACTTTTAAACTAAAAAAGTAACTACTAGTCTCAAATATTTTGCACTGGTACGGATTTTTTGTATATTGATACAAATTCAAGGTTACTTTTGTTATACTGTATATATGCTTCTACTCTTCTTTAAGGTATTGTACCTATGCAGCTCATTTAAAAATGTGAAGTTTTATTCCTTGAAAGCTATTTAGAAAAATAAAGAAATACAGTTATTAAGTTAATAGTCATCTTATAACAATCACATTTATAGTCATATTAGGTATGTTTTCGAAGTTAAACATTTATATTTTAGAAAGATAGGTGATCTTCAAACACTTCAAAGACCTACAGAATATGGAATTTAAAATGTTTTGTTAACATAGGGCTTTTCATGACAGTGAGATACATCTGCTCCTGGCAGCACCAATTTACTTCAAAAAAGGATGATGGGCATTCAAGAACCTCCATATAGAATTTGCTTTCTATGTGGCAAAGCTACTGGGCAAGAAACTACCCTTGCCTCGACTGCTGACAGTATGCTGTCCAAATTGGACAAGCAGGACACAAAAAAAAAAGCAACGGCCGAACTTTGCCAAGACAAAGTAAGACAGTCCTTCAAAATTCCTGCTTCACAGAATGGTCTGTCAGATATTCTAGGCCTGTAGGCCAAAGATGGATGCACCAATACTGCAGAGAAATCATGGGTGACTGTCCAGGCAGCCAGCTGTCTCTGTCATTTCCATAATTTTGGGAGTTGTTTGCTCTGCACTTCCTTTTTATTCAGGTAATATTATAGCCTTTTCAGGTCTCTGATGGGGTTGAAGACTAGATAGTTATAGTTTTACAGTTTTCCTTGTTACCCAATTCAGAAAAGAAACTTACATATGATATGTAAAGTTTATAAGGTTGAGAAATATAAAAACTCAAGTTGTTTATTTCAGAAGATATTTTAAGGTCAAAAAGGTATTTTTAGGGTGGTAATACAAGTTATGAGGAAAGTGGTTTAGATATAAAACTTTGGATTAAGATAGGATAGATAATACAGTACTTTCTCCGAATTTACCAAATACATATGGATTAGACATTGTAAATGTAATTCTTACCTGATAATTGTTCATATTGTATATAGTTTTATTGTATTAGAGTTTAGAACTTTCTTTTATATTTAGACCAAAAAGGAGAAAATGCTGTGGAACATTTGTGCGCTCTGTGAAGATGTACTACTGTGAGTGGTAAAATAAAAATCTGAATGGCCAATAGCTAGGCAGGAGAGGACAGGCAGCAAGTAGTCAGGCTTTTCTTTGGGCCACTAGCTCACACACACAAAAAAAAAAGACACAGAGACTTATATTAAATTATGACAGCTCGGTCTTAGCTTAGGCTTGTTTCTAACTAGCTCTTATAACATAAATTAACTCATTTCTATTAATTTACTTTGTCTCGTGGCTTTATTACCTCATCTCTGTAATGCCCATCCTGCTTGCTCTATATCTCCTGGCGTCTCCACCTTCTTCTCCCTAGTGTCCTCTCTGCCCAGAAATCCTGCCTAGCTATTGATTGTTCAGCTTTTTATTAAACCAATCAGAGTAACTCATCTTCACAGTGTACAAAACGATTATTCCACAACAGCAGTATTTCCAGGGAGAGAAAGGAAGAGGAGGAGGACTACACCAGCAAGATGCCAGGGGACACTGAAGAGGTCAGACATTCAGTACAGATGTAGAGTAGAGTAGAGGTAACCCAGCCACATGGAAGAAGGTAGATTAATAAAAGCAGATTAATTTAAATTGTAAGAGCTAGTGGGACAAGCTTAAGCTAATGGACAAGCTTTCATAATTATCAATAAGTCTATGTGTCATTATTTGAGGGCTGGCGTTCTGACAAAAAAGGTACTGGCACAGCACAAAAGGGGAGAACTAAAACACTGATTTTTTCTTCTTTCATTCCATGCTTATTAAGCATCTACTATATAACTAGGAGTGGATAAAAGAATATATTACAAAACAAAGAATATGTATTTCACACTTAATCACTATGTGTTTTCCGACTCTTATTTTATTATCTTAGAACCTAATGTTCTACATTTTAGGCCATAGAATTTTGAGAAATGCAATTTCAAGAGACTGATAGATATCTGAAACCCACCTAAGGATTCTCTAAAGATTCCACATGGAGGAGCTGGAGAGATGGCTCAGAGGTTAAGAGCACTTCTTGTTCTTCTAAAGGTCTTAAATTCAATTCCCAGCAACCACATGGTGGCTCACAACCATCTGTAATGAGATCTGGTGCCCACTTCTGACCTGCAGGCATGCATGCAGACAGAACACTGTATACATAATAAATAAATAAATTTAAAAAAAAAAAAAGATTCCACATGGAAAGAAAAAGATCTTCTGCTATGGTGATATTTTATTTGTGCTGAAATGTGATTTTATTTGTATCTTAATAAAGTTGCCTGGGGATCAAAGCTAAGAGCAAGCCATTAAGCAAGCAGAAGTCTGGTAGTGATAGCACATGCCCTTAATCCAATCACATGGCAGGCAGAATCTCTGTGTGTTCAAGGACACAGCCAGCATGGTGACACACGCCTTTAATCTCAGTACCAACCATAGAGACCTGGAGGTCTGTATAGACAGGCAGTGACAAGAAAGTCATGTGGTTGGGTTTACAGCCAATGAGAAGGCAGAACAGAAAGACAGGACACAGGAAGAAGGTCTCTCAAGGGAAGGACAGCAGCGAATGGTAAGATAAGGTGGTCTTAGCTCTTGGCTACTGCTCGATCTCTGGGCTTTTAACTCTTTATTTGGCTCTGTGTTTCTTATTTAATAAGACCGTTTAGAATTACATCTACATTCTGCCTGTAAGCTTGAGTAGAATTTTTTTTTTTTTTTAAAGATTTATTTACTATGTATACAGTGTTCTGCCTGCATGTATGTCTGCAGGTCAGAAGAGAGCACCAGATCTCATTATAGATGGTTATGAGCCACCATGTGGTTGCTGGGAATTGAACTCAGGACCTTTGGAAGAAGAGTCAGTGCTTTTAACCTCTGAGCCATCTCTCCAGCCCTTGAGTAGAATTTTAACAGAGAAGAGCTTTACAAACTAACAATAACTACATGAAAATGCCTAACAATTGACAAGTGTTTACTGAATGCATATTTATTTTAGTTAAAACTTAAGAGGTGGGCAAGTTCCAGACAGCCAGGGCTACACAGAGAAACCCTATCTTGAAAGACCAAAAACAAAAAAAAAAAAAAAAAAACCATACATACATACACACTGAGTCTTAGTTGAAACATTAAGCACAAAGTTGGCAATGCAGATTTAAGAAAGTTAGGCCTAAAGACTTGAATGACACAATCATGAATGAATGAAAGACTACAGACCTTTGTTCTATATCCAAGCACTTCCCATGTAAGAGCTTGCTACAGAATGGAGTGCAATAAAGAAAAAAGGTAAGAGCCAAGGACTGTTTTAAGAACAGGAAGAGAAAAACAAAAACAAGAGGGAGTTAGAGAAACAGCAATGGGATGAGTATGAGGGTAGAACACATGGTCAACAGTAGCAAATAGTTCACATAGCTTGAGAAGATAAAGATTAAGGAAAAACTATGAATTTAATTATATAAAAAAGTTCTCTGAGCCATTCACAGAATTCTCTTTGTAACTCTTTCACAATGAGACTTTTCACAAATATCCACACCCTATTTTAAGTTGCAAAATAAGTTTTAGTATGGCTACACTGTGGAAAATTATACCACAATGAAAAAGCAAAGTATTTCTATAGAATACAGAAGAGATACACAGAAATTATTTCAATAAAATAATTCAGTACCAAAGACTACAAGCTTCATGATTTTTATTTATATGAGGTATTAGCTAAAAAGCAATCTATGGTGCTAGGGGTGGGAAGTCTGGTTAACTTTGAAGAAAGGTAGCGTAGAAGAAAGAGTAAGGGAACATTTTGGGAATGGGAAATGTTCTCCACCTTGATCTAAGTAGTGGACATATGGGTATATTAGTCTATAAAAATTCATAGGCTGAATGAACCTTAGATATTTGCACTAAACTAAGCCAAATCTCAATTTAAAAAGTAAGCCAAATCATGACCTTGAAGGCAGTTTGGGGAAAGCTTAAGTATACAAGACGAACCATAAAGATTATATATACAAAGTGAAGAAATTGAGACAGAATACAAACAAGAAGGTTTAATCCCAGCACTCGGGAGGCAGAGCCAGGCTACCAAGTGAGTCCCAGGAAAGGCCCAAAGCTACACAGAGAAACCCTATCTCGAAAAAGAAGGTTGTTGGTAAGGCAACAAGATAAAGCATAAACTAAGATCTTTAACAGACAAAAGGGTGTATCAAGGATTTAGCCTCAGAGAAGAGTAGATATTTCTTTCTCTGTGGTTGCTAAGGATGGGTGAATATAGAAATTATCTTAAAAAGAGGTGAGAGTCTGGAGAGATGGTTCAGCAATTAAGAGTACTTGCTGCTTTTACAACGGACCTGGGTTAGGTTCCCTGTAGCCACCAGCAGCTCACAAATGGCTGTAACTCTAGTTCCAAGAGATATGACACCCTCTTCTAGTTTCCAAACTATGTGATGTACTAACATACATGCAAGCAGATACTCATATACTT
>CABHPH010122755.1:7864-20542 GCA_902168325.1 Peromyscus nudipes | reverse complement strand
AAGAATTTCCGAACCAGCCATTCACCTGGACGAGACTCTTGCCTGTCACACAGGAGGACTCTAGGAGACAGAGAAAGGCAGAGGAAGAGATGGCACATGCACCCAAGACTTTACAGATACTTCAGACTGAGTTCTGTTCCCGGGAACCTGTCAGCAGAAGCCCTAACCCCAAAGGTAATTGTTTTTGGAGATGGCCCTTATGGAGGTAATTAGAGTTAAGACGTATTGAGGGAGGACAAGGCTGCTGTTCTTATGAGAAAGACATGAGATGTCTTTCTGCACATGCACAAGAGAGGCCATATCTAGAAGGTGGCATTGCCAACAAGAAGGGGCACCTCAGCAGAGACCAACCTCCAGCTTCAAGAAAATCAGTTGACTCATGTGGTTGTAAAGTTTGATTTGTTAAATAAAGGGTGAGGGTGGGGGTTTAAAAAGGCAAAAAGGCATTAAGTGAATAAAATTTAAAATGTTAAGAAAAATGCACGTAGCAACCAACTACTTCCAGAAAGTTCCAGATGATTCTGAGGCAGCCCCAAGCTACTCTTTTTTTCAAAGCTGAAGGGTGGGTCCCTCAGAGAAGCAATTCATCACTAGCCAACCTTGTTCACAGGTGTCTTAGCTGTCAGCCTCTCTCTACTAACTCCTGGCAGGATAAAACTTACCCTGGACGAAACACTGAGAGGCGATCAAACTTTAATTCTTCAACCTTGGCTTCCACTTCTCCCTGTTAAGATTTAAAAAAAAAAAATAAAGGAAAACCAAATCAGTGTTTGACCAAGACCAAAGCACTCAGCTAAAGCCTGAGCGGGCATTACTTGGGCTTGAAGAGCATCTGTTTCTGCAGCTGTCAAGACTCATATCAGTCCCAATGGACAGCCTGAGTCTAGGGTCTGGAGGGGAGGAAGAGGCCATTTAACCCTGGCACACTGAGAATGATCTGCTAATGGTCAAAAGGCAGAGAAAGATTGTAAGAGCCAGAGGTTAGGATGGACCTGAACAAGACAGTGTCTTCTGGACATGACAGGGCCGCTGCACTCATGAATTCAGCAGCTGTGGCTGCCTGAACAAGATCAAGCCAGTCAACAGTCTAGCATGCAGGTGGGTGGGGTTGACAAACTCCCACCCCTAACTGAGGCACTGTGGACAGCTGATGGCTTCTAGAGGCGGGAAAGTGAGTTTTCTTTCAGGGTGGGACCCTGGAAGGCTGTCCATGCTCCACAGTACTCCATTTATTAGCGTCTAAACAGACCTGGAGAGGGTAAATGAAGCATCAACCCAACCCCTTTCAGTCCCTCCTTAGAGCCACAGGCCTCACAGTCACCTTTTTAGCATACAGGCAGTTGTGATAGGTCAGAAAAATTATGGTGGTCAGGAGATGAGCTTCCACCCAGCAGGGCTTAGACGACCCCCTGTGTCAATCACTTCTAAGCATTAGCAACCCCCACCCAGACCGGAAGAAAAAAATGAAGTTGCAAATAGAAGGTGCTTTAAATTACAAAGTCACGAATTTTCACACCAGGCATGTAATCAGGGAGGCCAGGGGAGCTATAGTGTGACATGTTCTTCAAAGTCTACTCAGTAAAAAGACCAAGGTGATGAAGGGGATAGGCATAGGAACCAATAAAAAAAAAATGGAGCCAAGACTTCAGGGTGCTGTGCCTGGAAAAAAGTAGTTAAGGCAACAGGGACCCCGAGTGATGGCTATGACTACAGCAAGGAACTGAGTCTCTAAATGATGGGCATTTATAAAGCATCCACTCCACGTCCAGGTGAGGACCACTGACAAATGATACCTAATTAGACGAAAGCCCCTTCTGCTGGAGTATTTAAGCAAAAGGCAAGTGCACTTCTGAAACAGGATTTCACACTGAGGAGTCTGTGGCTTGGTAATCCCTCGGGCACTGCTCTTACACTGAGGACAGACAACCATGTCTAGAGACGCACAGCGCAGAACTGGGGTCTGCCGTCCTGCAGCAGCAACTCTACCTCAACGTTAGGAAATGGAAACTTCTGGTTAAAATCACCAACAGCCATGTATTGTACTGGCAAAAGGCACAAAATTCTCTCTCCCTAGCCTGAGGAAAATGGAGGGAATGTCATCTCCGAGGCCCAGAGGCCAAGGCCAAGGTTGCCTCTACTTCCTCCACCCAGTTTACTGAATAATTCATGGGCAAGACATCTTTTAAACCATGACTGCTTTCTAAGTATGTTTCTCCCAAAACAGTCCCTGCAGCTTTGAAAAATACACAATATAATGTGGGGGTTTTTTTGTTTTGTTTTGAAGGATTATACAGGTTACTTAGTATTGTCAATTACTCTTTGTATGTGGAAGATAGAACACGCACAAACCTTTACTTGTAAGTATAAGAAACTGCTGGACTTGTCGGCCCCCTTGGAGGACAGCAGGTTGAAATGTTTGCAGCCTCCCGCTTTTGCCAGCTCTGCAGACTTCAGCACATAATCTCGGTCAACACGGACAAATCCTTCCTGGGGGAAAGGACCTGAGTTAGTTCCTAATGTTGCATCATCGGGTTAGAGATGGTTCCCAGGGATGGGCAGCAGGCCGGGAGGCCTGGGGTCAATGGGATCTAAACCGAACACGTCTAAGCCATACTCGAAAGCCAGACTTCGACCCTGGGCAAAGGCTCCAAGTGTGATCCTCCAGATGGACACAGCACCTTCAGCAACAAAGATGGACTCCACTACACCACAGGACGACCACCCCGACAGCAAACAAACCTACAGGGAGCCCAGCAGATGGTATGGCTGCAAAGTTTGCTCTCAGCCACACGTGTGCCTCCTCTTTCTCGACTGCCTGTTGTTTATGTATTTATTGTACTGCTCAGCATTGAACTCAGGGCCTCACACACGACAAGCAAACACTGCCAGGGAGCCACAACCCCAGCCCATTTCTTTTAACAATTGTACAATTCTGCTTTCTCTGCTTTTCTTTCCCTGTGTCGGCTCTACCATGCTGGGGTTTCAGAGTACCACACAGGAACACCCAGGCACTGTAAGAACGGAAACCTTGACGTCGGGTTTATGTGAGGCCTTTACAAAATCCTTTGCAGAGTAAATGGCAATGCATAGCTTTCTATTTTTTAACAACTGGTAAGTGTGTAATAAAAAATGTTGGAGAGGGACCCACCAAGAGGACTCAGTGGGTAAAGGTGCCTGCCACCTTGAATCTGTGTTCAACCCCAAACCCATGTAAAGGTGGAAGGAGCGAACTAACCCCACAGAATTGTCCTTGGGCCTCCATAAGTGTGCTTGGTTTACTCACTACCCCCCCCCCACACACACACACAATTTTTAAATGTTTAGAGAAGACTGCTATGAGTCTGAAGACAGCCTGAGCTACAAAAACCAACAAGGTTGGCGACTCCCTGACTTCCTCCCCCGTCCACCCAAGGTTTAGCCCAGTGAAGACGGTGCTGAATCTTCATTCTTAATCTACATCACAGGGTCAGAGCTCCAAAAATCTCTGAATAAAAAGGTTAAGTCCAGTTAGGATAAAAACAAACAAACAGAACTACATAGTAATGGGGTCTAATGAAGGACACATGCTTTCACTCCCAAAGGGAACTGAACCCGGATCCTCTGCAGAAGCGGTGAATGGCTGAGCCACCCCTCCAGTCCTGGCACTCATCTCTTTGCCCAGGAATCACCACTATCTTCTGCGGTGTTTTATACTTTGACACTTGCCAGCCCGACCCGTATGCTGACTCGAATTCACGTTTCTGCTTTTTAACATGCGTGTGGAAACAGCCAGAGGAGGTGGCGCATGCCTGCAGTCACGGCACTTGGGAAGCAGGGGGGCAAGAGAATCGTGGCAACTTTGAGGCCGGCTTGCTTTTTATAGCAGGTTCCAGACCAGCCAGCGCTACATAGCAAAACCAAAACACAATGAATAAATGAGAAAAATAAAGAAAGAAATGTAAAGCAAACCAAATTGCAATACTTTCCAGAGGGCGAGAGAGGAAGCTGATTCCCTTGATTTCTCTAAATGGAGATTTTACATATGCTGCGAGTTGACAGGGAAAATGCCAAACCATACAGGAAAAATCCTCACTGGATCTCTCTCTCATATTTATTTCTTGCACTTAGTCTAATGAAAAGCAATTTTAATAACTGGTTTACTATTCACAATGCATAGTTGGCTAGTAACATAAATTTTGTCTTCTGCTAGCACAATGCTTGGATTATTAGAGCTGTCTGTGTCCTGACGCTTTTTTTTTTTTAAAGCAGCTTCTTTAAAAATGAGAGGCTCAGCCAATCACAGGCCTCCAGACAGACGCTATCTCTCTCACTTAATCCAGGGCCAGAAGAGGGATAATTTGATTAAACTGAGACCCTAATTTATTTGGCTTTAGTTCTGGATCAACCTCTCCGTAATAGAGTGCTGTCGCCCCCAATTGTTTGATGGAAATTAAAGTGACATAAATGCCATGGGACTCTTTCAATCTGATTAGTCAGCGGAGACACATCAATACCACCCCAGCCATCAGGCTCTGGCGTCCTTCCTTTCACCAGCCTGGCTAGCAACTGACAACAGCTTCTTGAAGGACCAGCACCCACGCCAATGTGCGGACCCCCGTCCTCAGCCCATCATCCCCTCTCAATGGGCCCTGGTGACAAGGTGCCCACACCTTTCTCCAGGGCTGTTCTCCAGACAAAGCTAAATATTGTTTTATTAGCAATCAATGGCTGTTAATCCCAACCGACTTCACAAATCCTCTGAGCCCTCAAGCTCATTATAAATACGTACTTTTCCAAGCACACTAAATTTCGAATTTCACTTTCTTCACTCTGATGGCGTGGCCTTTTAGCTGCTGAATTAGACTCGAAAGCAAAAGGATCAACGGCTTCCAAGGACTCAAAAAGCAAGCAGAAACAAGGTCCCTGGGGCTGGCTAGAGACACCAATGTGTGTCAGGTTTGGGGGGTAGGGCAGTCGGCATAAGGAAGATTCCATTTATCTGTGGAAGGACCTAGCTTTCATCTTACTCCTGGTCTTGCTCTCTACTGCTCGAATTTAAAACATTAGAAAAACAAACTTCTGAAGCTACTCCATTCCCCAGAGACAGTTTTTCTGAACAACTGTACCTCACTGTCTAATCATACAGCCAGAGAAAAGCCAGGCCTCTCTTCTGAGAGTACTAAGCCCATCATGTTAGTGAGTCTTCACATCCATAGCCAATGTGCCTTACTCTTAAGATGGAGAAGCTTTCTGGGGTAAGCGATTAAGTTTCCACGCTAAGTTTCTTTCCCAGATCCACTCAAAAGAATGCATACACCTCGCATCAGGGGCTCCACCGTGAGCACAGGCAATTCCCCTGATACTTTCGAGTCTCATTAAAATCCAAGTGTACAAAACAACACTACAATACTGTGGCTCTGGAACAACCTGTCTTTGCTGTCATTTTCTTGTTGCTTCAGATAGGGTCTCATGGAGATAGGGTCTCAGGCTGGCCTCAAACTCACTTATGTAGCCAGCAATGATGTTGAAGCCCTGATCTTCCTGCCTCTACCTCCCAAGTGGGGAGATAACAGGCCAGGAACAACTCATGTCAATAAATGTGGTTTCAAGGCCTTGCGCACTTCCCAGTGGGCTCTCTGCTTCCTGCCTGTGGTTCAAAACCTGGGCCCTCGCGCTTTGGACGGTCAAGGACTTCTGCAGGTGGGAGGGAGCTCCGTGCTAGACAAGGAGGGGTGCTCAACAGACACCAACCTACACGCTCAAGGCTACACCGCTACCTGCTTTCCCACAGGACCTGTGATCCAGGTCCTTGGCACTATCAAGGACTTCACCATTTCATAAGCCTCCTCCTGAAATCAAACAAACCAGTGGAGCTCAGAACAGGGCTGGGCAGCTCATCCTGCAAAGGAATAGGAACAAATGTGTTGGCTGCAACAGACTGTTAACACCTACACAGATCTGCCATTATTGCATAAAAGTGGCCATACATGACATGAAATGTAATGGACTTGGCTATGTTCTAACCAAAATTTACTTATGGATACTAAAATCTAAACTTACTGTGTTTTCATGTGGTATGAAATTTTCAGCCATTTGAAAACATCTGTTGGTCACAGGCCACACAAAACTTGATGGCTAGTGGCAGTCAACTCCCAGGCTGGATTAGCAGAGTGTATTACTGGAATCAGAAGCAACGAGATTCCACAGATGCCTGATAAACAGTGCAGTGGCTGCATTAATCACTTTAACAGCATCAAGCATTGACAGTATCCACAAACCCAGGCTGCTAGAGTTCACTGCTAACAGGAGCTACACGAAGGGGTGAAACTACGCACTCACTACTCAAACCCTTCTCATACTGCACACAAGGGGCCTGCATTATGCCCAGCAGTGTCTTTGACTTTTGCTCTTCAAGGTACATTTGGTTTCCAAGGGTGTCTCAGCCTTCACTTGGCCCATGTGCCTGGGGAAAAGAAGATTATTAGAACTACAGTGCTTGAAAAACCAGCAGGTGAAGAACACAAATACAACCCCATGCCTCCCAAAAGCAAGTCCAACAAGGAAGCTATATCAGGATCTCCCAAGGAAACTGCAAAACAGACTCCAAGCCTCTAACCTGAGAGATGATCATCCAGCAGGTCTGGATTAGGGCCAAGTGAGAAGGCCATTGCACGCGCACACACACACACACACACACACACACACACACACACACACACACACACACGTCAGCTTACTTCCTGCCCAGCCTCTTGGTCCTTCGACTACTGACCTGGCTGTTCTTTGCTCTCTTTGTTCTTTGTTCACTAATTACCTTTATCTTTTCACACTGATTTTAAAGACAAACAAAAGGTCCTGAGTGGCTTCAGAGGTGGGACCTACTCCGATTACACACCTGTGTTCCTCTGGTTAGAACTCCAGCTCAGTGTGACATTTATCATTCCCCCCACACACTATTTTTGCCTTGCTCTGTGCTTAATGCTGCAGTTCACTCTGCTGAGTCATCACCAAACCCAGGCTTGAGCCCAGAGCCGGAGGCTGCAGTGTGCCTGACACAAAGGCTTTTCATTGCTTTTGGAGGACACGCTTCCTGTGGCTGACCCAGGGCAGAAAAGACCGCACTAACTGAGCAGGAGCATGGCCCCCTCTGGAGGAAGAGATGCAGTTCTTGGGGAAGCAGAACATCTCTGGAATCCAAGGGTGGAAGCACACAACTGCACAGGGCAGGAATGTCCACCTCAATTGAAACCATTTCTAGAATCACCTTTTGTAGCACCAAGAAACCCAGACAGACACAACCAAGCCACCGCTCTGCTCACAGAAACCGCTGCTCAGAACCACACTGATCTGCTGGTTTATAGACTCCACTGTAAGCGGGGCTGGCGGGGTGGCTCAGAGCAGGTTCTGCATCTTCAGAGGACCTGAGTTCAATTCCCAGCACACACACCACCAGGAGGCTCATAACTGCCTCTAACTTCAATTCCACGTACAACCATACCTCTGGCCTCCATGGATACCTGTAACACACACACACACAAACACACACACACACACACACACACACTCAAATCTTTAAAAAAAAAAAAAACTAGTGTAAACCACCCTAAAGGTTAATATTGTCAGGGTTGGGGATTTAGCTCAGTGGTAGAGTGCTTGCCTAGCAAGCACAAGGCCCTGGGTTCGATCCTCAGCTCCAAAAAAAAAAAAAAAAAATGTTCATATTATCAACTTGACCTGACCTGGACGCAAACCTCTGGGCATGTCTGGAGAGCATGTAGAGAGTTGGTTGACTAAGGTGAAGAGCTGAACCTTAAATGTGGGTGGCACCATCCCGTGGGCTGGGGTCCTAAACTGAATGGGAAGGAGAAAGTGAACTGGGCTCTGGCATCATCTTTCTAGTTCCTGACTGAGGACGGAAGATAAGCAGCTGTCTCAGGTTCCTGCCACCATGCTTTCCCCTCCCGGATGGACTGAGCCCTCACACTTGAGCCAAAATAAACCTCTCCAGCCTCAAACGGCTTCTGTCAGGTTCTTTGTCACAGCGATGAAAAAGTGGCTAACAATCACTATGGCCAAGTGAGGATCCTACATATTTAGTAGCTATGTGGACTTCAGCAAGCACATCCTGCCAGAGACATAAACACTCAATCTCTAAACTGAATAAGATGTATAAGTATTTGCCCTGGATCTATATTACAAACCATGACTTTTAACTATGCAGTAAACTATAGCTTCTGGATAGGGGCTGACTCAATTTAGTACACCATTAAAGAGAAATAAAATGCGTACGAAAGCAGTTTTGCGTCAGTGAGGGCTGAGTCATCCCTGGGCTGAATCACTGCTGACGGCTAAATCATCACGGGGGCTGACTGAATCGTGCCTCTGGGTTCTGATGATCTAGCTCCCAAGTTTAAAGGATAGCTTGAAAGCATGATGAAGCAAATGAGTGAGAGAAAATGCTTCAAGCCTAAACCATTTATTATGGAAAGAAACATAGAGCTTACCACCCACAGCATGAGCCAACTACTTTTCCCCCAGAGACTGTGGGCTGCTTCCCTTAGTCAGGGGATGTTGTGATGATTATATCTCCATAGGCACGATCATGTAAATAGCTGTGATGTAGCCAGTATGCAGGCCTTAACTCAGAGGTTATTCTGAAGATGACCTTCTCTGCAATGTCCCTTGTATAATACAGATGGGGCAACAGATGGAATCTTAAGCACATTCTACATTTAAGCACTGCAGTATGACCAAAAAAAAAAAGAGTAAACAAGAAAGGAATCCTCGCAGATGCAGAAATGGCTTAGCAGTTAGGGTTTCAAAGTGCTTCTGCAGAGGACCTGAAGTCAGTTCCCAGTACCCATGCCAGGTACCTCACCTATAACACCTATAACTCTGATGCCCTCTTCTGGACTCTGCAGGTACCTGCATTCTCTTGTGACCCCCCCCACCATCCCCCCCAGAAACACATAAGAGAAATAAAATAAGAAAGAAAGGGCAAGATCCTTGATAGTACTGAGATCCTTGAGAGTACTGGCCAGTGAGAAGAGACAGGGTATTTCTTGCTCACCGCTCCAGCTTTTTTCCTGGTGGTACCCAGGCAACAGAATCCAACATCATGACCTTGAAAGGCAGAAGCGTAGTCATCCAGCTTCTCAAAGTCCACCACTTCTTGATTCTAGACAAGGAAGGGCACAGTGGCATATAATTTCATACACTTAAAAAGAGACAAAACACTCTTCAAGATGTAAAAGATAAATGGCAAATGATTATTGAAGGTTCTAAACTCATAACATCAAATTTGCCAATTTCCCCTTTCCCACAAAAAAACAAACAAACAAACCCAAAAACAAAAACCTGAAGCTGGGTATGGAACTCAGTGGCCAAGTGCTCGCAGGGTACATGTGAGGCCCTGGGTTGTATGCCCAGAAATGAAATATCAAGGTCATGCTTACCTTACCTTTGGGAAAAAAAAAAAAATCAAACTATACCTTACCAGGAAGGAAACCATTCAGGTAGGATGGGGACACAGAGTGGTAAGTAGGATCTCAAAGAAGATCCAGGTTCAAATCTTAGGCCTGATACTCACAGACATACAACTGTGGCCAAGTTTTTATTTTTTAACTACATTTTTTAAAACTTACTTTATGTGTTTGGGTACTTTGCCTGCATCATGTCTCTGCACCACATGTCTGTAGAGTCAAGAGACCCAGAAGAGAGCCCCTTAGATCCCCTGGAACTGGAGTTAACAGATGGTCATGAACCACTATGTGCGTGGTGGAAATCTAACCCAGGTTCTCTGGAAGAGCAGCCCGTGCTCTTCAGAGCCATCTCTCCAAACCTGTGGCTAAGTTGTTGATCCTATGTATGCCTCAGTTCTGTTCATCTGGAATGTCTGGGTGACAATGTTCCTTCAGCTCAATTCATGAACTACCTTCATTAGAATTAGCCAGAAAGAACCTGAGACAAAGGCATCTTCCTGGGACTTGTTCCAACACCTGTGAGTCAGCCTCCGAGTCCTACAGCTCCCTCCTCAGTATCTGTCTCTCTCTGTGCCTGTCTCTCTCCCTCCAGCCCTCCCTCTCCTGGCCAGGCTGGCCTCAAACTCCCTAAGTAACTGAGGCTGACCTTGAACTCCTGATCCTCTTGCCTCTACCTCCCAAATGCTAAAACTACAAGTTTGCACCACCATATCCATTCTATGCAGTGCTGGAGATTGAACCAGGGGCCTTGTGCCTGCTAAAGCGAGCACTCTACCAGCTGAGCTGCATCCCTAACCCCATTTTGTTTTTCTCCATGGTCTTTCTAATCTTTCTGAAATTGGTATATGCTAGGCAAGTTAAGAGTGGTGGCGCCTGCCTGTAATCCCAGCATTGGCAGAAAGAGACCGGGGACCTGCCTTTGTTCAAGGCCAGCTTACGCTAGCCAGAGAAATACTGTTTCAAACCTAAACCTATCTAAACCTATACCTGTATCTAAGAGTATAGGTTGGCCATCAAACTGGCAGTATGAAATGAAATCCTGGGGCTGTCTCTATCTTCAGTCCCTTCCTAAGGATTTTCTGGCACAGTATATACTAGAGAAAAACAAAACAAAACAAAAAACAAACAAACAAAAAGGCCTGGTTAAGAGATTGCCACCAAGACTGCAATCATAGCCTCCACCTGCCAGGAATCTCCCCAGGGCTCAGGGAACTATAGACTATGGAGTCTACCCAGCACCCACCTGCGCCCAAATAGAGAGGCCTATTTAAATCAGCAAGTCTGATACACCAGGCATTTGTATAACAAATGACCAAGAAACCACAGGAATCAAGAATTTGCAAGTGTGCCTACCAGTCAAACCGTCCCTCTGTGGGACCCACGAGACTGGATTGTGGTCCCAGCAGCACACTGCACTGTTTCATTTGCTGCAGTTGATAGGCAACTCTTGTTTACTGGAGAACAAAATATACACGGAAGCTCTGACTTCAGATAAGTGTAACTTACAAGGAAGGCAATATTGCATTTACAGACACAAGCCTGGGAAGTGAAGGGGGGGGAGGGCGGCAGATTCCTGCTTGGGAAAAACTTCACCTGTCTGTGTCACACTTGACAGCGTGAAGCGCACAGGTGGAGAAAATGGGCAAGCAGTGTGCTCTAGGAACTACAAACAGAGGCTTTCTCTGACCGCCAATCTCCATTCCAATCCAGGTTCCAGACACCTGAACGGCATTGCATGACGCTATAGGATAGAAGGCAGGCCTACAAGCCAGGCTCTTCTAGAATTTTGATCATTTCTCCGTCTCCACCACCACCGGGCAAGGGTCAGCCTTTGGATATAGACACCTTCCCCTCAGCAAAATGATTGCTACTACACTTTTTTTTAGCCCCAGCTCAAATACCCACCACGTTTTTATAAGCTTCCTCCTCGAATGTGAGCTTCCTCCGGCCAATCAGCGTAACTTTGGAAAACAGGTTCTGTCCCAGGATTTCTTTTAAAAGTACTTTGCCGGTTTCCCCGCTGGCGCCCAAAATAAAGACAGATTTATTCTGCATCTTGAAGTCTTCCCGAAGCTTCGGCAGAGCCTCCTTGTCCACCATGCTGGGGAAACAACACCCACAGGTACTATCTCAGAGTGCTAGGCGACGGTCTGTACCCTGGGGAACAAGGGTTGTTGATATGTTGGACATTAGGGACTGTATCTACACAGTCCCAGCCCAGGGGAAGTGCTGAGTCACAGCTGGGCTAGGGACGATGGCCAAACCACAAATGTGCCCAGCTGGATGGCACAGGTGTCTCTACACCACCCGGCCCCTTACACTAGGGAACCCCGGGCCGATTGGGCAGGGCTGCAGGGTCCAGCTCCATCCCCAACCGGGGGTTACCTGGAGCCAGCCCCGGACCCCTGGTCCCCACACTGCAGCAGGAGCATCGAGGCCACCAGCGCGGCTACCACCGCGCCCACAGCCAAGGGGCCAGGCATCGCTCCACATGCGGCTCCGCAGCCTCCCCTCCCAGCCGGGATCCCCCGAGAAGCCCAGCCAGAGCCTACCCGCCGCGGCCTCTTCCGGGTGACGGCGTGCTCGCGGCCCCGCCCCACCGAGGGCCGGAGCTGAGCGCGGGACCCGCCCCTGCGCGGGAGCTGCACCCAGGCCCGGAGCTGTTGAGCACCTGGGGCCTAGTGCTGCCGGGGCGGCACTGTGCCTCACCCCACCCCTGGCCTTTTTCCCTCCATAACCCTCCCTGCGTGCTCTCCCTAACCACCCGGGACCAGAGCCTTCAGGTCCCAAAGAGTGATTTCAATCCTGTATTGGAAGGCATCATCTCACCCCATGTTAAAAAGACGCCCCTTCTGAGTTAATAGAGCGCTTGCCTGGCATGCACGGAGCCCTGGGTTCCATCCCCAGCACTGGGTAAACTGGATGTGGTGGCACAAACAAGTAATACCAGTCAGGAAAGGAAGGATGCTCATCCTCCTTGGGAACACAGTGAATTCTGAGTTCTAGGACACCCTGGAATGTATGAGCTCCTGTCTGAAGAGCTGGAGAGGGCTTGTTGGGAGTAGATGTGGGAGAGGGTAGTGCCGGGTTAGATCAAAACATATAAACATACGAAATTGTCAGCAAAGTAAAATATATAAATAAATAAATAAATAGATAAATAAATAAATAAATAAATAAATAAATAAATAAATAAATAAATAAATAAATAAATAAA
>CABHPH010122754.1:32807-48543 GCA_902168325.1 Peromyscus nudipes | reverse complement strand
AGAGACAGGGTTTCTCTGTGTAGCTTTGTGCCTTTCCTGGAACTCACTTGGTAGCCCAGGCTGGCCTCCAACTCACAGAGATCCGCCTGCCTCTGCCTCCCGAGTGCTGGGATTAAAGGCGTGCGCCACCACCGCCCGGCTCCCAAGTCTATTTTTGATTTGAGAACATGGAGTAAGAGTTGACCTAAAGTCATGAAGCCTGCTGGGTGACTTCTAGGGACTTGGTGGTCAAAGAGTTCCTGACCTCTTGGAGTTTGCTCTTTCCCCAGAAGAGGGAAAGTGGAGGAGGGAATTGGCCTTTGTAACCACGGAAACCTGTTTCTGGAGTGTATGAATGGGGGGTACGCATACCTTTGTTAGAGAAAAAGTCTGATTTTGGGCACCTGCTGAAACTGTAAGGCGGTGTGTGTGGTGGTGGCAGCGGTGGGGTCGCCACAGCGGAGGAGTGTGCTGTAGGAGAGAGGAGGAACTGGCTGTACGTCTGTGAGCGGGACAGAATAGCAAAGGGCTGCCATCAGCAGGTTGCAAGTGGCTAAGAGGAAATTGTGGGTAAAGCCACCTGAGAGGTTCTCCTTGAAGTGAGGCCTAGTGATCCAATGTGTGTGCTGGGGGGATTCTGAAGAGAGATTTCCCTCCTCCCCATTGGGATGGCTTCCAGTTGTGTGGGCATGGCCTTTTCTCCAAGCCGCTCCTGTGATAATGTCCTCCCCGCTCTGCCCTGGCTCCTCACTCTCATCACCCTGCTCTCTTAACTTTTTTTTTTTTTTTTTTAATTGTGATGTGTTGTTTTTTTTTTTTTTTCCTTTCTTATGTATACAGTGAGTGTTCTGTCTGCAGGCCAGAAGAGGGAGCCAGTCTCATTGTAGATGGTTGTGAGCCACTATGTGGTTGCTGGGAATTGAATTCAGGACCTCTGGAAGAACAGCCAGTGCTCTTAACCTCTGAGCCATCTCTCCAGCCCCGCTCACTTAACTCTTAACTTCTTCTTCCTCTTCTTAACTCTGAGCTGATGAAGCTACATTTATAATTTCCTTTGCTGTAGTTGTCTTTTGCAGTTGCACAGCCTGGGCTTTTTCTTGCTTCTCTGGCACTTATTCTTCTGGGGCACCTCCTCCAAGCCCTCGCTGTGGACCCTGAGCCCTGCTGTGTCTGTCCCCTTGACTCCACTGTGTCTGTCCAGCTCCAGGAGGTCCCCTGAGCCCTGCTGTAATTTTCTAGCTGCAGGAGGTCCCTTGATCCCTGCTGGGTCTGTCCAGCTCTGGAAGGTTTGCTCCAGGCTCTGGCTGCCTGGCCTCCCAGCAGCCTCAGCTAACACTGAGGAAACAAGGCTGGGGAAACTGGCTGGGCTCTTGGTGAGCTCCTCTGTGCACTGGATCTGTCCTCACAGATCCAGGATTTGTTGGCAGAGTTTTTACCTTCAAACAGCTTGAACATTGTTTTTGTAGCTTAGTTGGTAGAGTGCTTACCTAGCACACAAAGTTTTGGGTTTCATCCTTAGCATGGTATGAACAGGATGTGATGGGGCATGCCTGTAATTCCAAAGCTTGGGAGGTGGAGGTGTGAGGATCAGGAGTTCAAGGTCATGCTCAACCACCTAGTGAGTTTCAGGCTAGTCTAGGCTACACAGTGAACTCAAATAAATAATAAAATAATTTTCATGTTTTTATTTAGTGTTTTGTATTGTTCTTACTAACAACATTATATGCTCCAAATTGCTCCCTTGTCAGTAGGATCCAGATAACAGTTTTAGGTCTCAGTCACTCACCTGGTGTCACCTTTCTGATTCACCAAATGTGTTTCTGTTCACAGGCACTCCCGGAACAGGAACTACAAGGCAGAGCTGGCGTCTAGCAGGTTGGAGACAGTGCCTCTGGAGTGTGGGGACTACCACCCGCTGAAGCCCATCACTGTGAGTTGTGTGCAGGCGCCCTACAGCACGGCCTAGTGCCTTGGTCTAGTGGTAACTGCTTTTGCATGTTTGAATCAACCCCTCGTTAGGTTAACTTCCTGTCATCCTCGGCACTCCCACCTTCTCATGTCCTTGAAGTTGCTGTGGGGAAAAGGCCAGGACCCCTGGTTTAGATGCTTCCTGATCTTTCTGTTGGGACAAAGAGTCACTCTGGCCACCAGGGGGTGTGGGGGTCGTGGGGTGGACTGTCTTGAAGAGCATCTTAGACTCTTCAGTTCAAACAAATGAAAGCAGGCAAGAGGCCTGCCAGTCCCTCTCTGTTATGTGAGCACTCGTATTAACAGGTGCAGCTGCCCCTTGGCCTTTGTTGCCCTGGAAAGATTGGCTTCAGGTACCCCATGGATACCCAAACCCTCCCCATCTCAAGGCCCTGATATCAAATTTCTATATAAGCTACATACACCCTCCCAGGTGTTTTTTGTCACATGTGGACCAGGTTTGGTGGTACACACCTGTCATTCTCACACTCAGGAGGTGAGCAGGAGGAGCGAGAGGTCAAGGTCATCTTGGCTCCATGAAGCTATCTCAAAATAAATCCAATGCTTGTATTACTCACAGTACCCAGTCAAGAGCTGTTCACTGGAGCTCAGGAAATGACAGTCTGTACTGGTCAGCTCAGATGCAGTTTTAGGCTTTTGATGGTTCTGGGCTTTGAACCCAGGACCTTATAGATGCTAGTCAGGTGCTCTACCTCTGAGCCATACCCCAAGACAAGTGCAGAGATTTTTATTGAATATTCAGTCATGGAACATTGGACACTGGGTGGTAGTCATGTTGTGGTTCGTGATCCCACCTAGACATTGCTGCCAGGCAGATGGCATGGTAGCCTTGTTAGAAAGCAGCTTCCCAGGGCTGGAGAGACGGCTCAGCAGTGAGGCCCTTGCTGCTCTAGCAGGTATCAGGTTGGGTATCCAGTACTCCCGAGCAAACAGAAAGCAGCCTTGTGGTGCCGCTCCAGCTGAACCGTGAGCACTAGGCTAGTCTGGCCTACCCAGTGAGGTTCTGTCTTAAAGACGAGCGAACAGACCAAACCAAAGAACACTCTTAAACTCACTACCACAATGGAGAAGTCTTTTCTGCATTCTCAGTCTGCCACCAGCTATGGGGTGGGTCTACACATTGAGCAGTTTCTGCTCTCCTCCAATGGGTGACCTTTCATCCAATTCTGACAGCGTTCCAGACAGGAAAAGCCAGTGTCTTCCTCTCTATTTACAGTCTGTGCATAACACTTCTGTGACCTCACATACCAGATAACAGCAAGCCATTCTCCAGCAGACACCAGCTTTGGGGGGCGCTTTGGGTCTGACCCTACTTAGAGATAGCTAGCACCAAATCCCACATCAGTTACTAGGGCCAAATCCGGGGTGTGCCCTGTGCCCCTGACCTCTATAAAGGTCCTGCCATCTTTCCTTGGGTTCCATTAATTTGCTGAGGCAGTATGCAGAGCTCAGGGAAGCCCTCCCGGTCAGGACAGTATGGAGAACCTGATGGCCAGCTGGAGGCAGGGTGTTGAAGGAGACAGGTGGGGGATGACCTAGAGTTTCTGTGCCTCCCAGGCATGACCCTCCTGCCACCTCCATTGTTTATCATCCTTGTTCATTGTCACAGATACTCCTCAAGTGCCTTCAGTGAGGGGTTTCATGTAGGAGAAGACACTCAGTGGTCAAGTTGGTTATTTTGAACTTTGTTGCTGGCTCTGTCCTCCCTGGAGAGTGGGAATGAGGCCTGAAGTCATCCCTAGCTCCTAGGCATGGCTTGTCTTCCTGAGGACCAGCTATACTGAGGGAGATTCTGTGTCATGTCAGTTTGTCACAGAACGGTAAGCATTCCCTCTGCCCCAGTGACTGGTCATTCCAGCTTCCATAGGAAGATAGAGTAACCTGGTTGACTGTCACCTGGTGCAGGTTCCAGGTGACCTCCACTGTACAACTTTCTTCACAGGTCACTGAGTCAAAGACAAAGAAGGTGAGCCGGAAAGGAAGCACTTCATCCACATCCTCCTCCTCTTCCAGCTCTGTGGTCGACCCTCTGAGCAGCGTCTTAGATGGCACTGACCCCCTGTCCATGTTTGCAGCCACCTCAGACCCTGCAGCCACAGCAACAGCCACAGTAAGTCCAACTGCCTGGCCAGCAGCAGGTCTCTGGGTGTCAGTCAGGTCCTTACCTGCAGGGATGGCGGTTTGAAGGTTCATGAATAATGCCTTGGGGCATTCTGATTGTGACAGTTCAGGACATCCTCATACCTGTGTTTTAAGTGATGATTAAGTGTGTTGACTGAGAGAGGCTGGGGGAGATCTGTGAGGTCTCTATATTTTTACTTATTAATTAAATAAATTTTTTGTTTTTGTTTTTTGAGACAGGGTTTCTCTGTGTAGCTTTGTGCCTTTCCTGGAACTTACTCTGTAGCCCAGCCTGGCCTCAAACTCACAGAGATCCACCTGCCTCTGCCTCCCAAGCACTTGGATTAAAGGTGTGCGCCACCACCACCCGGCTTAAATTAATTTTTTTTTAAAGACAGTGTTTCATGTCATGCACACTGGCCTGGGTGAGAATGACCTTCAACATCTCTTCCTCCTGTCTCTACCTCCAAAGGGCTGGGTTTACTAATATGAGGCTCCACTCCCACTTTATTCAGTACTAGAGATTGAAGCCAAGGCTCTGTGTAGTCTAGACAAGCACTCTACCAGCCGAGCCACACTCTAATATCCCCAGCCTCTCTTCATTTAAAAAAAAAAAAAAATATATATATATATATATATATAAATAAAAATATATATATAGACTTGACAGTATGTCTTAGAGAACTGTGCATATTGTGGCCTTGTTAGTTTGTATGGCTGCATTATATTCTGATTTCTTTGTTGGTTTCCATGGCGCTTAGGGTGTTTGCTGGTTTTGATGGCACACCATGTCTTTTAAATATATACCTCTTGGTGCCTGTGTGCAGGGGTCTGTGCAGGGGAGCTCCCTACTGGATGAAGGCAGTGGACGTGTGCTGTTCTGAGTGCTGCCCCTGAGCCATCCTCTTCAGGGCCTCAGTGGTCTGTCTTCCTGCCAACAGTGCTAAGTCTCACCTGTTTCCCTGATTGGCTATTAACAGTTACTTTAATTTTCTGCTGTTTGGACTGTTGGAAATTGTTTTTTTTTTTCAATATGCGTTACAATTTTTTTGATTTATTTATTTTATTTTATGTGTGATTGTTTTGCCCGTGTGTGTATTTACACACTGCATGTGTGCCTGCAGAGGTCAGAGGAAGGCATTATCTACTGGAATTGAAGGTACAGATGGTTGTGAGCTACCATGTAGGTGTTCTCCAAGAGCAGTGAGTGCTCTTATCCACAGAGTAATCTCTCCAGCTCCTCGGTGTGCTTTTTATTTCTGTATTTCAATTTAAAAAATTTATCTGTATGTGTATGCGTGTGGTATGCATTTGGATGTGTGTTTACATGTGTATGGAGGATTGTGTAAGTGCACACTTGATTGTGTTTGGAGGTCAGAGGTCGACATCAGGTGTCTTTCTGGATTGTTCTCCACCTTACTTGTTGATATGTTGAGGAAGAGGCTCTCACTTAAACCCAGAGCACACAGATTGGCTAGTCTGCCTTGCCGGATTGCCCAGGGCTCCCATCTTCACCTCTGTGCCTTGTAAGCATGAAGACCTGAATTTGATCCCAAGAACTTGTGTGAAGCACTTGATAAGAGTTGTGACTCTTCTAATCCCAGTGCTGAGAGGGGGGTCCCTGGGGCTTGCCTGGCCAGTTAATTTGGCCCAATAGGTAAAGTTTAGGCCAGTGAGAGACCTTGCCTCAAAGATTGCCTGAGGAGTGACTTCTGAGGCTGATTTTTGGCCTGTATATACACACACACACACCACACACACACACACACACACACAAAACTAACCAATATTGTGGCCAAGTGGTGGCACACACTTTTAATCCCAGCAGTCAGGAGGCAGAGGCAGGTGGATCTCTGAGTTTGAGCCCAGCCTGGTCTAGAGAGTGAGTTCCAGGACAGCCAGGGTTACACAGAGAAACCCTGTCTCAAAAGCCACCCCCCCCCCGCCACCCCCCCCAACACACACCAAAAAAGAAAAGAAAGCAGTATTGTAGATGTAACCAACCGTCTTATAAATAAGAAACACAGAACCAATGCAAAGAAGAAAGCCAAGAGGTCAGAGCTAAGAGCTAAAACCTTACCCTTCCTCCTGCAGTGGTCCTACCTCTCTGAAGGAGGAGGTGCTTCCTGTGTTAAACTCTTTATATAGTCTCTGTTCTGCCTTCTCATTGGTTGTAAACCCAACCACAGGACTGCCTCATCACGGCCTGTCTGTATAGACCTCCAGGTGTTCTATGGTTGGTATTGAGATTAAAGGCATGTGTATCCAATGCTGGCTGTATCCCTGAACACACAGAGACTTGCCTAGCTCTATCTACCAAGTGCTGTGATCACAAGCGTACACCACCACTGCCCTGCTTTCCTATGGCTTGATAATAGCTCTGACCCCCGGGCAACTTTATTTATTATCATACAAATAACATTTTGGTACAAAAGAAAATATCACCATATAGTATTGCTGGGGCTGGAGTATAGCTGAGTGGTAAAGTGCTTGCCTAGCATGCTCAGAGTTCTGAGAAACAAAATGAACAGTGTCAACAAACACTTCCGTCCTGAAGAGGTTTCCTTGCCCTCTCTAGGACAGCTCCAGAAAGAAACGTGATAAGGATGACAACTCCTTCGTGGGACCTGATTTTGAGCCCTGGGCCAACAAACGGGGAGAGATCCTTGCCCGGTACACGACTACGGAGAAGCTGTCGATTGTAAGTACCTAGCTACATGTCAGGCTTAGTGGCCCAGCTCCAGACCCTGGAGTTTCCCCCTCTGTGTCAGTGTTGTTTGGGAGAGAAGCTAATTGGCTTCTAAAAAGTTGTTTGAAGAGTTAGGGGTGCAGCTAGTTCAGAAGAGGAATTGGCAGTGTGGGCCCCTTGGGAGGGTGAGTTAAGAGAGCACCCAGAGAGGAGGACATGGTGCACCTCCCTCCTGGGTCCCTCTTAGAGCTGGAAGCTTGCTCTTGGAGTGGCCAGTGGGTCAGGTAGTTGGCTGTTTCTGGGGCACGTGTGAAGTAGAGACCTTCCCTTTGCCCCAGGCAAGTTACTCCCATCAGGAGTACCTGCTCAGGTGAGCAGTGCCCACCCTGGGCAGTCAGTACTGTATTAGTTAAGGTCAGGCTCAGTACTTATAATCCAGGTTCTCCCTTTGGACAGCAATAAGAACATTCTGTCTCTCCTTACTCTGAGGACAGATCCGGAGGTAGGGAGTCCAGGGCTGGGATGGCAACTTTAAGGTCCAGGGTCCAGGTCTTTTTGTCTCCTCTGCTATTTCTAGTGTTGCCTCATGTGTAAGTTGATAGAAGGAAAGTAGAAGAAAGATGTAGCCCCTCCCATTTAAGGAGGCCTGCTGGCAGTCCCCTCGGCACTCCAGTTCCTGTGGCTTTGGAGGTGGCCTTGGATAGTATATAGCTGCAAGGGAGGCTGGATGGGCAGAGTAGCTTCATGGCCATCTGACTGTTAGGGAGGTTCTACCCCAGCACTTCACTCTCCTTCCTCTCCACCGGGCATGCTGAACAGAATGACAGACAGAACTGATTGGTTATTGAACACTTTTTTTTTTTTCTATTTTCTTGAATGCATAGGTTAATTCAGAGAAGCTTTTCTCAGTCATCAGTCATTTTAACCCCTGGAAGTCATTTCATTTGGAAATGTCTAAAGTTATTTTTGGCTGTTAAAACTCTAGTGTGTGTTTAGCATGTTGTGGGTGGAGGCCAGAGAGACTGCAAAACTCTACAGTGCATAGGCTAGACCCCACAGAATGGAGCTATATACAACCCATGAGGCAGGAGCATGACAGCTGAGAAACTCTGATTTAAGAATGCCCAAAATGAGTCTAGTACTCAGTGCTGCTAGCATATCAAAATTTTTGTTGGCTCACTTGGAGACCTCACACATGAGTTGAAGTTCAAGTTTTAGGTAGTTTTTAGCAGCCTACAACTTCTATTTTTGAATATACACTCCACCGTTCATTTGCTCTGTGGGCAAACCATGGCCTTGTTGCCTTAGACTAAAAACAGCCTTGGCGTTAGAGAGACAAGGAAATACTTACGAGTACTTGCTGCTTTTCCACAAGACCTGAGTTCAAGTCCAAGCATCTGCGTCAGGCAGCTCACAACTGCCTGTAACTCCAGCTCTAGAGGATCCCACACCTCTGACTCTGAGGGTATCAGCATTTACACGTACATAATCCCCAACCACAAAATGAAAATAATAATAAAAAAAGAGAAAAACCATTAATTTCATTATTGTTCTTTGTTCCTGCAGAATCTGTTTATGGGATCAGAAAAAGGTAAGATGAATGTTCTGATTGGCAAGTTTACCATGTATAACAGAATGAAGAGACCATTAGCTAATCTCTGTAGAGGGAGCAGTTTCAGGTTACAGTCATCTGGGAGGACAGCCCTGTGGTTGATACACTCTGTACACACTGTCAGCATCCATACTCAGACCCAGGCAAGGCCTTGCCATTTCCTTGGGTCTGAGGCACTGGGGTCCTTGACAGGGCCATACTCATGCATGAATGCTCATCTTACAGGGGTACACTCGCTCCCCACACTCACCTTGTGCCCTGCTGCTGTGAGCTGAGCTGCTTCCTCATGGTTCCCACATATATGAACTCAAGCCCTTTATAATCCTGAGCTGAGATAATCAACAGACATTTCTCCCTCTAGTTGGTTCTGTTGGGCATGTTGGTCACAGTGTAGTTCTTGGTAATTAAATAGTTTTGCCTTGCTCTTAGCAGATAATAGACTCTCTACCAGTCTGTGCCAGAACCAGGAAACCAGGGCCTGAGAGGAGAATCTGAATAGCTGTGTATGTGAGCCAGTGTTCTGTTGCTGTGACAAAATACCCAGACAATCACTGAAAAAGAGGAAAGATTTTCCTTGGCTCACAGTTTCAGATGTTTCAGTCCATGGCTCTTGGCCCTGTAGCTTTAGGCCCATGCTGGTACAGTCTAGAGTAGTGGAAACACATGCCAGAGGAGGCCTGGTCACCTTATGGGAAGCAGGAAACAGAAAGAGGAAGGGGCCAGGGTCCCCTCAAGAGCACATTTTCAATGACCTAACTTCCTAATGCTGGCTTGGTTCTGCCACCTCCCGGGGCACCGTGAGCTGGCAACCAAGCCTTCATCACATGGGCCTTTGGGGGATATCCCAATTTTATCCTGTATTCATTTGGTAGGAAGAGCAAGGGCCAAGTCAGTCATGTGACCCTCAATCCCATCATGGGCAGCCCTTTGAAAATGGGGAGATGATTCTGAAGTTGGTGGGCTTGGATAGCAGCAGTGGTCTGGATAGATCCTCTTGTCCTCTGTCTGGGCTGTGACTTCCAGTCTATCATCTACATCCACTGGTCCTGCCAGTATTGGGGATTGTAATCAAACGTTTCCTGTCCTGACCGCCTAGTCCCAAATAACTTGACTCAGGGGCTGAATATGAATTATAAATGCTTGGTCAGTAGCTCAGGCTTGTGACTAGCTAACGCTTACATTTTAAGCTGACTCATATTCCTTATTTATGCTCTGCCATGTGGCAGTACCTTTATTAGCATGGCATGTTCATCTCCTGCTCCTTCTGTGTCTGCCTGTTGACTTCTGACTCCGTCCTTCTCCTTCCCATCATCCTTAGCCTGCCTGGCTACTGGCCATTCATAATTTTATTAAACCAATTCAAGTGACAAATCTTTAGTGTACAAGAGGATTATTCCACAGCAGGGGATGGTGTTGACAGCTGCTGCCTGAAAAGAGCTAGGCCTGTTTGCTTTGGAAGGGAGGGACCTTTGACATGTTTTTCCCGCTCTGGGCAGATGAAGAGGTGGGCTGTCATGTTAGTGTAAGGGCTTGGTAATGTTATGCATGGCAGAGTTTTGGCATTGTTCCTTTAGTAACAAGCAAACAGTGGGTGTGATTCACAAATACTATGCATGGAGTTCACCTTTCTGGGACTACCCACTTTGCTTCTGGAGGCACCTGCTGGTGGGAAAAAGCTTCTGCTAGAACTCAAGCTGTGAGGAGGCTGAAGCCTCTTTCACCATCTCAGTGTTCTGAGGTGAATTCGTTTCCTGGCGTGTTCATGGTGACATGAGAAGATGCCTTTCATGCTGTGTATGGGTGCAAGAGAAAACTGTAGCTGGAAGTTTTCCTGTATTCCACTCGGTCCTGAGGTCCCACAGCCGCTTATAAAATAATCACTCAGAGGCTTATTATTAATTGCCAACTGTATGGCCTATTGCAGGCTTCTTGCTAGCTAGCTCTTTTATCTTTTTTTTTTATATAAGATTTATTTACTTATTATGTATACAGTGTTCTGTTTGCATGTATCCCTGCAGGCCAGAAGGGGGAGCCAGATCTCATTACAGATGATTGTGAGCCACCATGTGGGTGCTGGGAATTGAACTCAGGACCTCTGGAAGAACAGCCAGTGTTCTTAACCTCTGTGCCATCTCTCCAGCTCACTCTTTTATCTTAAATTAACCCATTTTTATTAATCTGTGTTTTGCCACGTGTCTGTGACGTTACTGGTCTGCTGGCATCTTGTTGCTCCTTGGGCAGCAGGCTGGCGTCTCCTCTTACTCTTCTTTCTTCTCCCGTCTCTTCAGTTCGAATGTTCCACCTAACCTTATTCTGCCTTGCCATTGGTCAAACAGCTTTATTTATCAACCAATCAGAGCAACGCATAGTCACAGCATACAGAAAGATATCCCACAGCAGAAAACTGCTTGTTGACCAATATCTCTCCCATGTAGGCAGAGCTGGAACTGCGGCTTCTGCTATGTCAGAGAAGGTTCGGACGCGCCTGGAAGAGCTGGATGACTTTGAGGAGGTGAGCAGTCCACTTACAGGGCACATCTACAGCCCCTCTGCCGAAGAATGCCAGACTGGGTGGCAGCTCATTGCACTAGGCTTCCTGGGACCCTGACTTAGTTCAGGGAGAGATACTAAGGCATAATGGCCAGCCACAGGGGGACCTGAAGTGAGCTGGTTCTCCTGGAGGCCTCTTTTCACTTTGTGATGTGGGAGCAATCCCTCTGTCATCTGGGGGCCTTGTCAGTAGTAACATCCAATGGAGCAGCTTTGTGTGGCTCAGAGATCAACCTTGAAGCATGGCTTACACAGGGCTACTCTGCCTATTGGATGTGGCCCACAGGACCCTGTGATTGCTTGCGTATGCTTTTAAAAACCGGCTTATTGCTTTTAACAAGCCTCAGTTGTTCAATTTTACCAATAAAGACTCTGGAGTCAGATGTTGGGGTGAAAACCTGCTAGCTCAGAGAGGCAGAGAAAGCACCCAGCTGACCCCCCTCCCTTAGCCGATGTCCAGCCTCTCTCTTCTACACCGCCTCAAAACCTCCTCAAACTGAAAAGTCCCTCCCTCCTACTTCCTGTGTCTCTCTATCCATCCTCCTGACTCCCTTTTACTCTCTGGTTTTTTTCCTGTGTTCACTTCCTGTCAACTGGCTTCTTGCTTTGCCTCTTGACCTATGGTTGACTTTATGTAATCCTTTTTACAATATTCAAGCAGAAAGCTCTTGGATTAAAGGTGTGTGCTAGGGCTGAGCCACACCACAACTAGAAACAGGTTTTTCCAGTAAATAACGCAATCTCCGGGGTCACAGATATACTGCAACACTGGCTTGTTTGCCAACTCTTAAAATCTGGTAAGTTTAGAGCTGGGGAGAGGGCTCGGTCAGTCACGTGCTTGCTGTACAACATGAGGACCTGCGTTTGATTCCCAGCACCCATGCTAAATGGCCTAGTGTGTTTGCATGAATGTATGTACATACACCTCTTATGTGCCAGGTGCCTGAAGCAGCCAGAAGAGGACATTGCATCCTCTGAACCTGGAGTTATAGCTGATTGTGACACCACTTGGGTCCTGGGAAGTGAACCCAGGTTCTCTGTAAGATCAGTGAGTTTTCTTAACTGCTGAGCCATCTCTGTAGCCAAAATCTTTATGCCAGAGCTTCTAGTACCAAGCCGGGCACACAGTAGGTCCTCAGGATATAAGTCCCAGTGTCCCATCAGCAGCAGTGCTGGTAAGGATCATGGCTTTATCCGTGGCATGCTGGGGGTGCAGATGCTGGACACTGAGTGGCAAAGCACAGCCAGTGCCCAGCTGTTCTGTGTGGAGATGGTGGTCAGTCAAGGCTTTTCCTTTCCTCCTATGCTCACTTTCTGCCTTCTGCCTACAGGGATCCCAGAAGGAGCTCTTGAATCTGACCCAGCAGGATTATGTGAACCGCATAGAGGAGCTCAACCAGTCCCTGAAGGATGCCTGGGCCTCGGATCAGAAAGTGAAGGCTCTGAAGATTGTCATTCAGGTCAGGCCGTGGGAGGGTTTGTGGTTTTTCAGTTCCTAAATTTTCTTTTCTTTTCTTTTTCTTTCTTTTTTTTTTTTTTTTTTTTTTTTTAAGATTTTATTATTTATTTATGTATGAGTGCTTTATCTGCATGTACAACTTTATGCCAGAAGAGGGCATCAGATCCCACTAGAGATGGTTATGAGCCACCATGTGGTTGCTGGGAGTTGAACTCAGGACCTCTGGAAGAGCAGGCAGTGCTCTTAACCACTGAGCCATCTCTCCAGCCCCCCAGTTCTTAAATTTTCAGTGTAAAATTCCACTTCCTTTGATTTTCAGAGTCTTCCCTCTCTCAGGATCTTGCCCTGGTTCATCTCTTGTGTGTTCACAGACGTCCTTTGAAAAGCCATGATTATGAATCTGTTTGTGGGATAACTAATCCTGGGGCCACCATGCACAGCTGTGCTGGTTGTACATCCCATAACTCCAGGAACCTCTGTCACTCTAGACTACAGAATTAATGATTCACCCAGTGCTATGCGGGACACAGGCCTTGGGACAACCGCTGTCTTATTTGTGATTTGTGTACACTAAGGTTTGAGTAACTGTCTTTTAGGTTGCCTTTGGAATCTTTGAGATTAATGTCCCTCTCATACATTTTAAAGATGTAGACATAAAGGAAAATGCATTCATACTGTAAGAAGAAGTATGTTCAGCAAATCATCTTCATGCATTAGTTGATCTGCTGCTGGCTCTTGGAGTCAGTCCTGTAAGGAAAAGGTTGTGGTTTTTTTTTTTTTTTAAGATTTATTTTCATTTATGCATATGTATATGTGTCTTTGTGAGTGTATACCGTGTGTGGGTGGGTTCCCGTGGAGGCCAGAAGAGGGAGTCAGGTCCCCAGAGCTGGAGTTCCAGGCAGTGTTGGCCATCTGTTGTTGGTGCTGGGACTGAACTCAGATCCTATGGAAGATCAGCAAGTGCTCTTAACTACAGAGTCATCCCTTCATCCCCAGGAAAAGGTTTTATTCTGCTCTTTTGCCCTGAAGAGTCTCATATCTTGGCAAAAAGTACTTTGGTCAGGCGCTGGGTATGTGGCTCAGTTAGTAGAGTGCCTGCCTAGCATGCAGGAAGCCCTGGGTTTGATCCCCAGCACTGCACAAACCAGGTGTGTTGGCGTATAGCTGCAGTCTCAGGACCTTGGAGGTGGAGGTGGGAAGAGCAAGGTCTTCCCCGCCCGCCTACATAGGCTGCTGAAGGACACTTGTCTCATGGTGATGATGATGATGATGGTGGTGGTTGTGATTTCAATTAAAAAGAAAAAAAAGAAAACAGTAGAGCCAGTGAGGCCCTTGGAATTAACCTGAGTTGGATCCCCAGAACCCACAGTGGAAAGAAAGAACTGAGCCCTGCAAGTTGTTGTCTGACCTCTCCGTATACACCATGGCACACAGTGGTCTGCCCCCTGCCCCCCCCCCCCCCCCGCCCCATACATTCAACATAAATACATACATGTACAAAAATTAAGAAAATTGAAAGAAGTACTCAGGTCATGGTCAAAGAGAGAATTCACATGCACCGTGTTACTGTTTTTGAGCAGCGTGTCTGAAACAGCCATTTCAATTCAGAGGGCCAGCCATCACTGTCACTTCTCATCATGGTAAAGGGACTTTCTCTTCTCTCCGACTCCTGTGAGAGAGGTTAGAGCTAGGGCTGTGTGCATGTGGCTCTCAGAGTGTTTGAAGTTGAATCTGTGTGCAGGAGGGTGGTCTTTCCTGGGGTTTCATGACTCAAGGAAAGCTGGGCTATTTCTCCCATGCCCTGATGTTTATAGAGTAAATACTCCCGGAGAAAGGGCCTCTCATCCTGCCTGCAAACCAGGGCATCTTCAAGTTCAGAGAGCTGCAGGTGTGTGCACCGCAGAGTGACCGCAGCCTGGAACTTGGGACTCCAGCAGAGGCCAGTGGCTCGGGGAAGGAGTCAAACAGTGTCTGACTAACCCTTAGCTGCTGGATCCTAGAGTTGTATGTTGCAGACTTGTTTGTGTTGTCGCTCCAAGACTGCCCATGGTCAGAGGGCGGAGTCCACATTCAGCTGGCTGGAGTGGACCATAGAGTTTTCTGGCTGACTCAGGAGAAGATAGAGGGACACGGAAGGAATAAGGAGGGACTTAAAGAGAAGCTCGGGCCTTTTCGATCTGGGAAGGTGGGGAAGAGGGTCAGAGGATCGTTTCCTGTCGCTCCGTGGATCTATCAGGTTTTGCTATTCCCTAATATTTAACTCCCAAGCCTCACTTTTAATTAAACAGTGAAAGAAGGAGCAATAGTTCTACATGCTTTTGGAGGTTGCTCTAAGGGGATAATAAAGACATGGCGTATAGAGAAAGAAGCAAGGTCCCCTTGTGTGCTCTGCGGCTGACTTTCTTTTCTTTTTTTCTTTTTCTTTTTTTTGTAGAGCATTTGTCTAGCTGGAGAATGGAGAACCTGGGCTCTGTCCCAGGGCTGAAATTCCCCATCAAAGTAATTTTCAGCATGTAATTACATGTTTAATCCTAGAATTCAGTGACTTTTAATCTGGGATAGTGGTGTACACATCTAATTCCAGCACTGGGGAGGCTGGGGCTGGAGGATGACTAATTAATTCAGTGTTAGCCCAGGCTACATCTCAAGACCCTATCTCTCCAAAGAGAAGAAATACAGTGACTTTTAGTACATTTATAGCTGTATAAGTATCCCACACAAGCCAGATTTAGAATATCTTCATCACCTTAACTCCCTGTCTGCAATCAGACCCCACCATATTCCTCCCAGAATACCACAGCCTGTCTTCTGCCTCTACACATGCCACCCCGGGCATGCCACAGGATAGGTGCACTCTGTACATACTCCTTTGCATCTGGCTTCTTTAACCAGCTGAGTGTTTTTGTTTCATCTGTTGTGTGTGTGTGTGTGTGTGTGTGTGTGTGTGTGTGTGTGTGTCTGTCGACGCCACGTTCCTCTGAATGGTATTCTGTGGCCTGTGTCACCGCGGTTTGTATACCTGTGAATGGTTGATGATGCCCTGTGGGTTCCACCCTCTGGATGGTGCATATAAATCTGTGGATGTAATGTCGTCATCTTTTCTTCTGGGTGGATTCCTGGGAGTGGCCCTGCTGGGGTGGGTGTTGGGTTTCTGTTTCGATTGTTTAGAAACTACTAAACTGCTTTTGAAAATGGCTGTCCTGTCAAGTTCCCACCAGCAGTGTTAACGACACAGTCCCTCCGTAGCCCTCCGCACTCCCTCGTCTGCTGTGCAGGTGCAGGTGTTGGTGTGTGTGTATTGGCACATATATGACGGTCGGAGACAGCCTTGTGTGTA
>CABHPH010122754.1:0-32797 GCA_902168325.1 Peromyscus nudipes | reverse complement strand
CAGCCTTGTGTGTATTGGCACATATATGACGGTCGGAGACAGCCTTGGGTGTCAGTCCTCACTTTCCACTTAGTTTTTGACGAGGTCTCTTATTGCCCTGGGTTCTGTATGCCAGGCTAGCTGGCCCAAGCCCTGGGGATTCCTTCTCTGCCTACAGTCTCGCTGTAGGAGCCCTCAGATTTAGGGGATTTGAGCTCAGGCTTTACCCGCTGAGCCACCTTCCCAGCAAACAGCTAGGATTATACTTCATTGGAAAGAAAACAGAATACCCACCGTCACTTCAGTGGTTTTCTAGTAATGTTGATGAGTTTGACCTCAGTCTTAGTAACATGTCGGCAGTCAGCTAGTGAGTAGCCCTGTGTCTCAGCCTGTGCTGCCCATGACACTGAGCCTGGGAGCTGTGTCATGGTTAGGCAGTCAGGCTGGTAAGACTGTGGGTGTCCCTTGATATTCTATATTCTTAACACCCTTCCCAGAGCACCCATGTCTTACCAGAAAGGGCTTAGGAAATGGTACCATGACCTTTAAAACCATAATATCTTCAAAATGGTGTTCTATAAGGTAATTTTACATCAAAAGGTTATTATGACTTTAACTTGGGATTTAAACAAATCTGGTTCCTGTCATCCTTTCTAAAACACATGTTCTGTGAAACCAGCTCTGTAGGGAGTCAGCACACAGCTGTCTGGGACGTCCCAGCTGGGCTGAATTTGGAGTCTTCTGTTGGCCTTCTCTGTCTTGCCTGAGTTGAGGCCCCCTGCAAGGCAGTGATGGAGAAGTGGGGATGTCACTCCTAGGAACCATCGGGTGTGGACTGCAAACAGTCTCTGGGATTTCAGGTTGTTTGGGTTTGGGGTCCCCCCGCCCCGCTCTGAGCCCTAACATTTCCCCAAGCGATTGTTTAAGTTGGGAACTCATAAAGGACTGTGAGGATCACAAAGACAGCAGGAGCTGGAATCCTGTATGCGTCCAGATGCCACCCTGGTGTCAGGATCCTTGTTTTAACAGCTCACATCTCCGTGCCTTTGAACATCTGGGCTGGGAGAGGGTTTCCACAGGTCAGGCACATTGTTTATGCATAGGCATGTTATGCACAGGAGAAACTTGGCCACTCTTAGAGTTTAGATGCTGGAGGACGGAGCCAGAGTGGAAATACATACCCAGGGGCCTCAGCTTGCTGGATATGTCCTGACCACCACATGCATGCCCTGCTCACCAGAAATGCATGTTCATGGACCTTTCTTTAATGTCCAATTTACTTACTATTTATGAATATGTGGTAAGTGTGAACATTTGTGCAGGCATGGACACACACACGCAGAAGCCCAGGAGGACTCCAGGTGTCTTCCTCTGTCACTGTCTGTCTTACTATTATTATTTTTCAAGACAGGGTTTCTCATCTAGCCCTGGCAGTCCTGGAACTCGATTTGTAGACTAGGCTGGCCAAACTCAGAGATTCGCCTGCCTCTGCCAGTGCTGGGATTAAAGTCCGCCACCACTCCCAGCTTCTATCTTATTTATTCATTTATTTTTAGGGATCTCTCACTGAACCTGAAGCTCACAGTTTTGGTATTCTGGCTGGCAGTGAGCTGGCAGAATCTGTCTCCACTTCACAAAGCTGGGGCTGTAGACATGGGTGACCATGCCTGGTCATCTCTGGGTTTGGGAGATTGGCGCTCAGATTCTCAGGCTTGGACAGCAAGCCCTCCACCACTGTCATCCCCCGAGGCCCTACATTGTTTTCAAGTGCTGCTTCTCTATCTGAGGACCAATAAGGATGATAAGACACAGGAAAGCGCTTGGGTGCCTTACATTGGCTTTGAATTTGTAACAACTTCAGGGCATTGCATCTAATTTTTTAAAGTAGGAAGGCCAGTTCCAGGGGATCTGATGTCCTGACTGGCCTCCACAGGCAACTGCACGCATGTTTGTGTGCATGCTCACCCAATTAAATTAAAAAGGAGCTGGAGAGATCGCTCACTGGTTAAGAGCACGGGCTGCTTTTCTAGAGGACCTAAGTTTGGTTCCCAGCACCCATGTCAGGCAGTTCACATCTACCTGTATCTTCACTTCCAGAGGGATCTATCACCCTCTTCTGGCCTCTTTGGGCACCTTTACAACTTGTGGCATACACTCACACAGATGCACACATAAAATAAGCAGAAAGAGGCTTTTTTCTAGCTATAGCGGATGTCTTACTTCAGCCCTGTGGCTACAGTCTTCTCGAGTGTTGTGAACATGTCAGTGGTCCTGTGATCTGCAGGAGAATGGGTACAGCCAGCATTGACAGTCACAGTTCCAGAGAAACACAGTCTCTGGAGGCTCGTCTTGGTCCCTTTATAATAAGTTCCAGTGGAGTGTGTGTATGTATGGATCATCGACATAACTTTAAGAAGTCATGGGGACTTGCTTGTGAGACCATTTCAAAAGACCATGTGAGAATCCCTCCCACGGTAACATAAACCCAAGGAAGCCAGGCTGGAAAGTTAGTGTAGGGGTTGGTCATGTGAGAGGACTTGGCTGGAGAGATGAAGCCTGGTCCTGGTTCAGCAGATAAGGAGGATTCTTCCAGAAAAGTCTTCCTCCGTCTTGAACCATCTACATGGTGGTTCACAACCATCTGAACTTCTCAGAGCCAAGCTTTCCAGGGCATTCTATAGGAGGCCCTGTAAGCATTCTGGTTCCTTTTGTCAGAAGTGTAGTGGTAGGTCTGGGGAGGTGACTCACAGGGCCGCTTGCCATGCACAGGAGAGGACTTGAGTCCCCAGCGTCCACAAGAAAAGCTGGACATGGCAGGGCTTGCCTGTGACCCTAGCATTGAGGGTTAGAGACAGGCAGATTCTAAAGGACAGCAAGCCAGCCAGTCTAGCTGAAACCAGTAGCTTCCAGCTCAGTGGAACACCCTGTCTCAAGAGAATAAGATGAAGAGCAATAGAGAAAGACACTTGACATTTTCCTTAGACTTCCATATGCACACATGGGTGTATGTCTGCATGTACACACGCGTACCACACATGAACACACAAAGAAAAAGTACAAATGCGGCTGGAGAGATGGCTTAGTATTTAAGAGCACTGGCTGCTCTTCCAGAGCATTGGGGTTTGATTTCCAGCATCTACATGGTGGTTCACAACCATCTACAACTCCCAATTCCAGGGGATCGGACACCCCTCTTCTGACCTCTGGCAGCACCCAGGCACATGCATGGTGCATGTACACACATGCAGGAAAAACACCCGCGTACATAAAATCTAGTAAATAAAAGAAGAAAAGCATGATGGTTTTTCTCATCAATGTCCCAACTCCCCACTGGGAGAGGCTGACACAGGGTTGGTTTGGCACTCATTAGTGTGTTTACTTATTTATAGAGATCATTAGTTTTCCATACCTAGAGGTTCCCCACCAAGTCAGGCGCACCAGAGTAAATGGCCTCTCCTGTTCTCTCTCTCTAGTGTTCAAAGCTGCTGTCAGACACGAGCGTTATTCAGTTCTACCCAAGCAAATTTGTCCTCATCACTGACATCCTTGATACATTCGGTAAGTACCGTAGCCATCATGTATCTAGGAAATAGATTTGTTTTGTCCGAAAGTGGTTACAAGTGGTGCTTAGGTTGTGGCTGTAGGTTGATAATCATGAGGGAGACCGAACTGCTCTGTGATTTTTTTTCTCCTGTTTTTAAAGTCACGTCAAAAGGTTTTATATATAGAATAGCATGTTATATATATTGTATATATTTTATCTTAACAAAGGAGCGGGTTATGTTTTTATTTTAATTGACGCATGGTAATTTTATCTGTATTGAAAGGTCACAATGCGGCATTTCAGTCCAGGTGTACAGTGTGTGACAGTCAGGGTCATTGGCATGGATGTCCATTGCCTCAGACGTCTATCATTCCTTTTGTGACCACTCACAGTCCTCTGCATTAACAGGTTGAAATATTTAGTAATTGCTGGGTCATTTGTGTGCTGTGCATTAGAAGTTATTCCTCCCAGCCCATTGCATGGGATGCTCTTTACTAAAACCCAGAATGTTCTCTTTTCTAATCTTCATATAGGCCAGTAAAGTGATGAATGACATAGGCAGGTCAGCAGCACATGCCCTGGCTAAGCTCAGCTCCATTGCCACCTTGAGGGCACCTGAAACTTGTACCTATAGGAACTGTGTGTTTGTCAGGATCCTGTTACTGTAGCCAAGTACTTAGGTTAGTCAGTTGCTAGGGAAGAGGGGCTTATTTGGGCTCAAAGTTCTGGAGTTTCCGTTTATGATTTGGACCTGCGGCAGGCTGCAGGAGTGTGTGACAGGCATATCCAGTCATTTGTGGCTAAGAGGCAGAAGAGGAGCACAGGGCTGGAGCCTCACACTGCCTTAAGGGCACATGTCCTAGGTGGCTTAAATATTTGGCACTAGGCTCCACCTCTTAAAGGGACCTCGCCTCCCAAGAACACTGCTGGAGCCCACACCTTCCACTCAAGGGCCTTGGAGAGACATTGAAGATCTGAACCATAGCAGAAACTCAGCCTCTCTTCCCAGCATGCTCCCTGCCCTCCTGTGTGTCTGTCTCAGGAACTGGCACTGCCATACAGCCACGTTCCTCAGCTGGACACCTAGACATGTTCTTCTGCATCACCTGAAGCTCTCCCCATCTTGCCCATTCTCCTGTGTCTTCAGTCACCACAGCTCTGTCTCGCCTGGATGGCAGTCACAGTGCCTCTGAGGTCTTCCTGGATCGATTGTTGGGATTGTTGGTCCTGTATCATATACTTCATGCAGCAGACAGATCTTTTACAGCTTAGTGGAAAGTTCTGGATGAAGAAAATAATCCGAAGGTGCAGGGGTCCTTGGCCTGGTGTGTAGCAGTGGGCAGTTGCGCCAGTACAGTTTGCCTGAACCAGACAGCAGCGCTCTAGACTGTGCATGCAATGTGGAGGCACCCAGGGAACTTGCAGATGCTTCCTTCTGAGAGCTGGAGGTCAGACAGAGGCTTACAACATAGGCTTACAACACAGAGGGTGTGTCTGTAACCCTTAAAGATCCAATGTGTAAGAAAACAGTGTTAGTCAGATAGCAAGTCTGTCCAGAAGACCAGTGACCTGAGTCCTCTCTAAAGCTGGTGACAACAAACCTTCCAGCCTGCTGAAGATCAGCAGCCTTCAGATGTAGCTGGACCTCGGGACTTGGTATCGTAGAGATTGTGTGTTTTTCAGGTACTTTCTGTTGGCATGACTTCATTCTCAAGATTCACACCGTGTTCCGTGCATCCATCAGCTTTCCTGCTGGTGGTTGCTGAGTGAGGAAAGGGCTGTTTTTTCCAAGCAGCCCAACAAAGGTCTTTGAATTCTCCCTCACTGGGCTGGCTTGGTCATTGTCATGATACCTGGCAATGAGATGGGCTAACTTCCGAGCCTGGGTTGATCACCCACAAACGTGTGCTGCTGCTGCCCAAAGAAAGAGGAATGGGCTCTGGTCATTTTTGGCGCTTACAAGTCTCCAGCTTTTAAAAAGTAGAGCCCTGCCTTACCTGGATACAAATCCCGAGTCCTGTGGTCGGTGTTGTCATGTGCCGTTCAAACAAACCTGCGTCTTGGCTGTCAGCATGATCGACCGAGGGCTGGAGCATCTTGCAGTGCAGGACCACAGGGCACTCGGCCCAGGCATCTGGAGATGCATAACCAGGGTAGAAGCATGGCCTGCTTTGGTTGGCATCTCGGTAGAGACCACAGGCGTAGGTCGGCTGCTGATTTCCCAGGCTGCTTGCTGCTCCTTCAGAATCATGTGTTTGACATTCAGTTTTCTACCTGGGAAATGGTGCATAGGCGACACCCTCACAGACTGTCTGGAGAGAACTACCTGAGCGGGCGTGTAAGGAGCACAGCATTTTCCCTCTCCGTAGAGCTACCGGCAGGACTGTGGTAAATAATTATGGGTAGTGTCAGGCAGAGAGTTCATGCTCAGAACATGTTCACTGTCACCACTGTGATTCCCAGTCATGGTGTCTTTGAGGTGTCAGAAAGTGAGTCAGGAAAAGAACTAAGGCTTGGGGGAGGCAGCTTAGTGAGGGAGAGGTTTTTGTGTAAGGGTGAGGCCCTGAGTTCAAAGCCTCAGAATCCACATTGAAGATGGTCATCTGTGTGTGCACCTGCAAACCCATTGCTGTGGGAGGCAGAGCTAGAAAGATCACTGGAGCTTGGTGGCTTCCAGCCTGGCTTCAGGTTTGATGAGAGTCCCCGACTCCAGAGAATAAAGGCAGAGAGTGGTAGAGGAGAACCCGAAAATTCTCCTCTGGATATTTGTTCATGGATATGCAATGCATTCCTGGGCCACACATGCATACACACACTCAAGTGCTCTCACACACACATGCATATTCATACAGAATGAACTCAAAGATTATTGTTTCTCGAAACAATGCCACTACCTGAACAAAGAAAGACAGTAGTTAACAGCGGTGTGAGGCTGGAATATAAAAAGCAGTTGTCTTTTCTGAAGGCTGTTTCTAGAGAGGTAGCAGGCTTTTGTGTAGGAAGTAAAGGAGTTTGTATTGCCTCAGTGTGTGCAGGGACAAGCAGTACCTCTGTCCAGTGTGACCTGATGGCATCCCTGTGTCAGGGAGGGAATCTCTCTCTCTCTTCACAAGTATGGCCCTGGGTTATGAAAGCAAAGGGTGGGAGTGGAGGGGGTGTTGGGGGACACCGGCATTGGAGCCCATTCTCTGAGGCTTCCAGAGCTTGCAGTGTGTGTGTTGAGGGGAATTATTGGGGGTTGGGGGTTCCAAGCTGGGCTTCTCACCTTGGCTGTACAGTGACATCCCCAGGTTCTTACAGTTATTCCCAGAGAGCTTAGCTGCACCCAGACCATTTCTGTGAGAGTCTCTGGGGATGGATAGAGACATCACATTGGATGGGGATTTTCAGGAGCCCCAGGTGCTCTGCCTGTATGCTGGGTCTGAGAAGTACCAGTTTAGGGGATATGGGTCATTAGTCACTATTTCAAGATATTCTCTCAGTGTCTCTCATACCTGAGCACGTATAAGGAGTTCCCAGTGATGTGATTCAAAGTTGACATTCTAGTCACATTCCCTAAATCTTTGTCTCTTGAAGCTCTGAGCCGGGCCTAGGCCTGTGCATTCCCAGGGTCCTCAGGCAAGTAGTTAGTCTGCTTTGAGATACTCCTGGTGGGACCTCAGAGCCTGGCTGCAGCCTCCACTGCAACCCGACCCTGTCATTTCTGCACAGCACCCCTGAGTCATGTGTTCTCTGACCAGATAGGATGCTGCAGCTCTCCCATCTCCTTCCTTGTATGGGCAAAGTGTGTTGTTCTTCACTACCCTGAATAATGGGGTCACTAAAAAAGAAAAGAAATACTTTTAAACTGGAGGTGATTTGGGAGAGCTGTGACTTGTATTCCATGTACGTCAATAACATTTTCTCAACAGCATGCACAGGATAAATAAAGCTGTTTGTATCAGCTTTGGAGTCTAGCCTGCCCACCTAGTTTTGAAAACTAGAGTATTTATTTATTCATTTTATCTGTAAGAGAGGCTCTTGTGTAGTCCAGGCTGGCCTAGTCCAGGCTGGCCTCAGACTCACGCTATAGCCAATGACCTTAAACTTCTGATCTTCCTGCCTCTACCTCCCAAGTGTTGAAACTGCAGGTGTGTGTGCACCAAGCACAGTTTATGCCGTGCTGGGGACTTGAACTCAGGGCCAGGGAAGACTGGCTCCCAGTGTGCTACAGTGGCAAAGTCAAGTAGTTGACAAGCAACTTGTGACCTATAAAACCTAAAATGTCATCCACCCAACAAATCCTGAGTACAACTACGCACTGGCCAGGTGCTGGAGGTACCCACAGTCAAAACAGGGAGTGTCTGCCTCCGAGAACCTCAGGTTTGGATGCTTTTGAGCACTGGGCGGAGGCACTGAGCAGGAGGGGCATGGCTGCTCAGAAGTCCAGCTACTCATTGTCTCCACAGCGTGGTAGCTGTGGTGCCAAGGGCACATTTGCAGACAGCCTTGGCCAAAGAAGCCAGTCTTTCACATGAATTCGCTGGATTTACCTAGAGTAATAAGTTAAAAAATACTACAGAGTTTTGTGGTCCTCAAGGTGTGGGTCAGCTGTATGTTCCCTGATCTCATTGACTGAGTTCTGGCCACAGGCCGCTTATTTGCATCTGATGCCTAAGCTAGGCATGGATGGAGCTAGAGTCCAATGTAGAGCACTTTCTGTTGAGTGTATGAGGACACCTTGGGCTGCTTTGGTCCTGAGTTCCGTGTTCTTTTTCCTCTTCTCACTAAAAAAAGAACAAAAAAACAAACAAAAAAATCCCAAAGCACAGCGGCTAAAAATGTTTGCCACTAGGTGGCAGCATGCCCTCATTAGTTAATGCCTGCTGCCAGGTTCCATTTTCCTGTCCCTAATTAGCAGCATTTATTTAATGTTTGCTCCTGTGGTGTGTGATGTCAATACCATATGTCTTTTCTCCTAGGAAAGCTGGTCTACGAGCGAATCTACTCCATGTGTGTGGACAGCCGTAGCGCCTTGCCAGGTAATGCCACACTTCAGGGGTTCTGGGCACCAATCTGCCCTGAACCACATTAGAAGGTTTTAATCAAGTCAGGATTTATTGAAAACGGATAAGGTTTTTAATTTTAGTGTGTTAAAAGGAATGCATTTGAGGTCTGATTGTCTCAGTCATCCAAAGCCATCTTAAGGTCTGCAAGCAGGCAAGTCATTAGAATGCACAAAATGGAATGGTGTGGAACCAGACCATGCACACCAGCTTCTCTTTTGCTGTTCAGCACCATGCCTCTTTCCTATGTGTCTTTCTTTCCAAGAAGCAAATTACTTAAATAAAAACTATGTATGCACGAGAGAACATCAAATAAATCAATAGTAGTAGATGCCCCGACTCCTCAGTCTATACATAAATGATGTTGGCATTAAACTTATTGCCAATCAATTTTAAATTCCCAGGAGGTTCTAATGGGACAGGTGGATGATGGACTTGTATTGTCACATGAGTGATGGTGACGACGCGTTAAGATGCAGCATCTCCAGCGGCGGCTTCCTTTCCTTTCCCTCTTTAGCTCCCAAGCTTTGCTGTGAGACACCTGCCCGTTCTCCCCAGCTGGAGCCGCAGTCTTCTCCCTGCTCCTGGCAGTGGTTCTCGTCAGGGGCCAGGACACAGCAGTAGTGACAGGAACCCGTGATTTGACCTGTACCCTTCCTCTTCTCTTCCCCACTCCCTTTTTCTCACCCTCCTCTTTTCCCTCCCTGGTCCTCTTTTTTGTCCATCCATCCAAATAGCATCCGTCTACCCTCCTACCTATCCTCTGTTCATCCCCATCCACCTGCCAATCCCCCATCCATCCTTTTACCTGCCCTTCTGATCCCCCTGCTCCACCTCCATCTGTCTACCCACTGATCACCCATCCATCCACCCACCCATCCATCCATCCACCCACCCACCCACCCGTCCATGCATCCATCCATCTAGCTACCTGTCCATTTATCTACCCATCTTTTAAAAATTCTGTTATGCGAACATTCCTCAGAAAGAAACACAACTGTACACAGCTTTAGGTCTACATGAGTCCTTGGGAGCTACCTGGTCTCATCATAGAAGGACAAGGCCATGGCAGCAGAGTTGGAGCAGTGCCTGTACTGTCTGGCCCAGTGGTCACCAGCCCCTTGTTGCTCTTGAGTACTTGAGATGTGACTGGCAAACTGAATGAGTTTTGGCTGTAAACAGAGATACTAGATAGCCTGGTGTGGAGGTTCATGCCTGGAATTCAGCATGTACCATCAGCACCCAGGAGACTGAGGCAGAAGGATTGTGGTTCAAAGTTAGCTTGGGCTACATAGTAAAATCCTGTCTATAAACCCCAAGGACTGGGGATATAGCTCAGTGGTAGAGTGCTTACCTAACATGTGAAAGATGTCATCCTCAGCACTTAGAAATGACAGAAGACACTGGATTATCAGACTTAACGCAAACAAAGGCCATATAAGCTGCTGCTGACTTTTCAGTCTGGTCCCAGGTTAAGACGGTACTCCAGATAACTGGGCCTCAGCACGCCAATGTAGGCAGCCGGGCCTCTTTTACCTTCTCTGGCTCACACAGCATTTCTGTGGCTGGTGCTGCTCTCGTGCCTCCCACCCACCCCTCACACTGTAGTCAAGTTTTAGTGGCTCCTTCTGGTAAGTTTGGGATCCTGGAAAGGGGTGCAGAGGCCAGCCCCATGGGAAGATTGTTTCTGTTGGCCAGTGATCTGGGAAATCCAAATTTATTTATTGAATGTATGTTGACATATGTGACTCATGGGCATCAGTACCAAACCTCGGCCAACTGCCAGAATTAAACTTGTGTACTTTCTTTGGCAAAATGGAATTTAAAAAACAAAAATGCATGTATTTCTGTGCACTGCTTATGTGCCTGAAGCCCTTGAAGGCCTGAAGAGGGCATCAGATCCTCCGAAGCTGGAGTCATGGGTGGTTGTGAGCTACATCACGTGGGTGCTGGGAAGCAATTCTGATTCTTTGCAGGAGCGGCAAGTGCTCCTGACAGCCAAGCCATGTCTCCAGCCAGACTAGCAACTTTTTAAAATCCTTTTCTGGGGGGATCTGTAGAGATGGGTCACCCGTCAAGAGCACTTACAGAGGACCCAGACTGTTTCCCAGCACCACATGGGGTGACTCACAAACCAGTTGTAACTAGTTCCAGGGCATCTGAAGCCGATGCCCTCGTCTGGCCTCCCTCGGATACATATGCATGTATGCTTGTGCACACACACACACACACACACACACACACACACACACACACAAAATCAAATAAATACATTTAATTCTGCTTGCTTTGCTTGCTTGGTGGTGGTGGTGGTGTTTTGTTTTTGTTGTTGTTTTTGAGACAGGGCCTCACGTAGCCCAGGCTTGCCTTAAATGCCTCTAAGGAGGATGGCCTTGAGCTTATTCTCCTGCTTTGCCTCCCAAGTGCTGGCTGGGATCACAGGTGTAGCCACCACACCTTTCTGCCTCTCCTATTGGTTCATACGCTGTCACTTAAAAACTCTGGAAGAAGTCTGGCCAGTGATGGCACCCGTAGTCCTAGCACTCAAGGCTGAGGCAGGATATGGGTTAGCCTGGGCTAAGTTATCAAGACCTTGTCTCAAAATAAACAAGTTTTGTGTGGCCTGCCTGACCCCCAGGGACATTTGACTTTGCATCTACTGTAATCATTTTCTCAAACAACATGTTAGGGTCAAGTAAGGAAAAGTCACCAATTGGCCCTACCCAAGCTGTCCAAGTGCTGACACATCCAAGGGTGTTCTCCTCATATGAGGATATTAGTTAGCCACTTTAACTTGAATATTTTACTTAACTGAGAGCAATACAGATCAGGGTGTGTTCTGTTTTGTTTTGAGGCAGGTCTTGCTATGTTGCTCAGGCTAGCCCAGTCTTTTGTTTTCGAAATTGATGTGGTCATTATTTCTTTCCTTTCCCTTAAAATCTTCACTTGGATGGTTTTCTGTGGTTCTGAGAACCCAAAAGCAGGAGGGCAGACTTTGTCCACAGTTGTTAGGGTCCTGGGGAACGACTCTTAACTGAAATTAGGAAGAAAGCTTTGAAGTCTCCGCCACAGAATTCTGCCTGAGGAACTCCGGAGGAGAGGGAAGCTGGTGACATTTGCACTCATTCTTTCCATCAGAATCAAGTCCCTCGGCTGAGGAGCTGATTCTTGAGCTCTTCGCCCTCAGGAGTTCTAACTGTGGTTTAGCTCATATGAGTCTGGAAAATTCCAGCATCTTTTAGAGTTATGCCAAGCATACACCAAGCCAGACATGGTGTATACTTGTATACCCTGTAATCCCAGCATTCAGGAGGATCATGGATTCTGGGCTAGCTTGGACGACATGGTGAGACTGTCTCCATTTTAAAAAAAAAAGAAGAGGAGGAGAAGGAAAAGAAAGAGAGAGAGAGAAGGAAAAAAAAAGAAAGGAAAAATGAAGAGGGCAAGTACATGATACTATGTGTGGTCATCCCCCCACACTCACACATTTCTTTAAAAAGTTTTTTGCACTTATTTCTACACTTATTTATTTTGTGGAGGAAGAGAGTTAACTGCCAGTTAAAAATTAAAGTCAGGAAAAATCTCGAGCATGGCAGGTGGCAGCAGAGAAATCTGGAGCACAACAAAGAGGAGCAGGCAGAGTGAGCAGTTGAAGAAAGGCTTTTGGGGGTGAGGAAACACACACATGTGACAGGCACCCAGAGGAAAAGAGCCTCTGCAGAGCAGAGTGGGCCTCAGGAGGCCGAAGCCCAGCCTCTCCTTTAGGGCTGGGTTTTTAAAGTCCTCAAGGGTGTTCCTCTGCTAACTTAGGGCTGGTCAGTTTGAAGAAGGCCATACAACTGTGTAAACATGTCTGCTGAACTATTGAACCAGTTCACCAGCAGGAGTCCTGCTGGCCAGAGAGGGAGCCCTCAAGGCCCTTGTTTTATGTTCTCAGGCTGTTGACAGGAGGGTGAGGAAGAAACCTTGGAAGTTCACCATGTTATTACCTAGTCACGGCCCCTCTCCCTGTCTGTCTGCCTGCTAAGGAGTCTAACTCCTCATCCCATGCTGCAGCGCACATGTGAAGGTTACAGGACAACTCTGGGAGGCCATTTTCTCTTTCCAGTGTGTGAGTCCCAGGGATTGAACTCTCGTCCTTATGCTTGGCAGCAAGCACCCTTTCCCACTGAGCCACCTCACTGTCCTCTCCCTTAATAAAACAGCATATGTATAACGAAGCCATTCACTCTGAGTGACTAAGGCATGTTGTCTCCTGCGTGGGAGACATCCTAGCACTTGGCTGCGTGGCCCTTGCCTCATCGTCTCTGCAAACCCATCTCCAGACTCTCCCCAGGGCTGACTTGGGCCACAACAGGATCAGCAGGGGCCTTAGTCAATGTGGCAGCGAAGGAGAGCTAGAGTAATTGGCCTCTTTCCTTCTCCTAAAACATCTGCAAAAGTTCAGAGTCGAAAAATAAAGTACTTAAAAAAAAGTTGGGGGTGGCACCTCTGCTCTGTTATGTGGAAGGAAGGCTCTTCTGGGTTAATTTCCAAATCCTGGATCCCTTCCCCATGTCGATGCTCCAGTGCGAACATGTGAAGTCCGTATGAAGTCTGTCATCTGTGCCTCTCTGCCCAGAGCCTTCAGGGCATCGCCTTTGCACTTAGGAGAATCCTCCGAGGAGGCATCTCTGCCCGCCCGGCCTGCTGAGGAGGCTGCTCCTGCTTGCTTCCTGGCCTTGCAAGCACTGTCCTTGTTTCCTGGGCTCTGACTGGTCCCAGGGCCTCTGCTGTTTCTGCTTTCCTGTCTAAGCATGGCAGCTCCCGTCGTGACTCAGTGGAGCTCATACACCAGCTGTGCAGAAGTCTCCCGTGATCACTTGAGTCCCCAGCCTCCGCACGCCTTGTCCGTTCCACTGCCTGGGGTCCTGTCTTCCCAGCTTCCCATCACCTGGTTACTGTTTCTTGTTTGTTGTTTGTCCCCACCACTGGGTAGCGTCCTGAGGGCAGGGCTGACCCATGCACCAGCTGGGAACGTAAACACTGTTTGTTGTCGGCTTTTAAAGGCCGTTCTGGGGAGCAGATGAAGTATAGGAATCTGTTGTTTAGTACTGTTTAGTTTTCTATGCTGTGTTAAAGTCTTGTGTAACGTAGTCCATTTCTTAATTCTTTCTTGACCTGTCATTGTGTGAAATTGCTCTGTGTGCGTGTGCGCACATGTGTGTACATGTATGTTTTTATGTGTATGTGTCTTGTGTGTATATGTGTATGCCTGTATATGTGTGTATATGTATGTGTCTCATGTATATGTGTATATTTATATGTATGTATGTGTGTGTGTGTCTCCATATGTGTGTGTATGTATGTGTCTCATGGGTATATGTATATATATGTGTGTCTCTGTGTGTGTATGTGTATGTATGCATGTGTGTGTATATATTTCTCTGTATATGTGTCTCTGTATACATGTGTCTGAATGTGTATGTACATGGGTATACATGTATGTTTGTGTGTATCTTGTATATATGTGTATGTGTGTATTTGTATTATGCATGTATGTATGTGTGTCTCTGTATGTATATGTGTATATATGTATGTTTGTGTGTGTCTCATGTGTATATGTGTGTATATATGTCTCTGTGTGTATATGTATGTTTGTATGTATGTATCTCTGTGTGTATATATGTGCTTGTGTGTGTGTTTTGTGTGAGCTATAAGATTTTAGCTTTTTCTTTTTGTGTCAGAGTCTTGCTATGTGGCCTTGAACTTGTGACCCTCCTGTCTGTGCCCTCTGCTCCCTATGAAAATGTATGTCATGTCCAGAACTCTAAGAAGTAAATCTGTGTTATTGAAAACAAAGACTGTGTATCAAGATTAGGATTGACTGCAGAGCTGGACAGTTCGAACATTGTCAAGGAAGGTGAAGGCTGACAGGCAGCCGGGGACCTGGATTCTGGTGTCTTAGTGCCTCTTGGGTCAGTGTCGCTACAGAGGTTCCCGCTTTGTCGTCCAGTCAGGCTGGTGGGAACGGGAGGACGAGTCCCTCCTTTTAGATGTTCCACAGAAATTGTGCTTTTGTTTATATTCTGGGGCCCACACTCGGTCACATGATCATACCTAGCTGCAGGAATGGCCAGTGCAGCTGGGAAACCAGAGTTGTATTATTAAAGAGAAAAAGAACAGATACTGGAATAAGCTGGCAGCGTGACCACAGGAGACCGGACTGTCGGAGCTGTATTGAGCTGGCCGCTTGGCCCTGGCTCAGGCCTTGATTTACCTTCAGGTCTGGCTCATAATGTTTATGGTAAAAGTGTTGTTCGCATTTCCTGTTGAGACCAGGTGCTAGATGCATCCATGATTCTTCAACTGTTGCCACAGTGACTGCTCTGCACGTCAGGGACCTCTGGTTCGTCAATGTGTGGTGGCTAAGAATAAGGAGCCAGGCTGCCCTAGCTTATGTTCACGCTCTGTTTGGCTTGTTGTGTGTGCTGGGCAAGTCACTGAACTTCCATGTGCCTCCACCTCTGGAAGTAGATGGGGAGCTATTGTGTGGATGAAGGAGCCAGCGAATGCGGTTTCAGACTGGAACACAATGCACGGTGCGTGCCTCTTCCAAAGCACGTGTGCACTGGCGCCATCTCTGTCACTGTTTCCATTGAAGACGAGGAGGGACTCTACCTCCTCATTTCCTGCTCCTGGACTTGCAGTAGCCATAAAGACCCAGGAGCAGGCCAGCTGTGGTGGCCCACACCGTTAGTCCCAGTGCTTGGAGGCAGGCAGATTTCTGAGTTGCAGGCCATCCATGCTACACAGTGAGACCCTGTCTCACACAAAACAAACAAACGAACGAACCCAGGATTTTGGGAACCAACACAGATTGTCTCGCATTGCAGATCACTTTTCCCCAGAGAACGTGAGTGACACGGCCAAGGAAACATGCCTGAATTGGTTTTTCAAGATTGCTTCCATCCGGGAACTCATTCCGAGATTGTATCCTTTTCTTGTCTTTATAATGACGGGTGGGAAGAGTGGGGCTGGTGTCAGCAGCCGTGGGATGGGCTGCCCAGAAGTTCCTGGTGACACCTGGTTCTGTCATAGTCAGTAGCCACACTAGAGAGGTCCTTGCTTGGAATCCCACTTGGTCCTGATAGTTTTCTCATTTGTGACTTTGAATATGATACATGAATCGGGCTTTTGTTCTTTTGAGGAACATTCCCATGTTAACTCTATTAAGAAGTCTCATTTTAAAAAAAAAAAGGATTTATTTTGTTTTTAACTGTGTGACTGGTATATTTGTGTACCCTCGGAGGCCAGAGGCTTTGGATCCCTTGGAGCTGAGTCTACAGGTGGTTGTGAGTCACCCTGAGGGTGCTGGAAACCAAACTCGGCTTGGTGGCCATCTCGAGGGTCCAGGTCCTGCTTTTCTGCACCAGTACACCAGTGGTGAAGCGTGGAGACTTCAACCTACACACACTGTATCTTAGTTATCTCAGGTCCACACTCCCCACAGGGCTTTGATTGGAAGTCTTAAAATTCATTTTAAATGTCAACACAGAGCCACAAACCAATAGGAACCTTTCCCAAAGCTTAAGTAAGTGCAGAGCTTTGAGAACCCTGAAGAGAACATGGCCGCTGCCAATTCAGTCCTCTCCATTGTCACAGACCGTCATGGCCTCCTGGTGCCTCCAACTAATTTTTGTTTTTGTTTTCCTTCTGGAATAGTCTTTGTCGGACAGGGAACAGGCCATCTGGAACCTGTCTTCCTTAACGGAACATTTCTGTAGTTATGTGGAAGCATCCATCCTGAAGTGTAACAAATTCCTCTCCAAAACGTAAGACCCTTCTTCATCTGGAGCGGTAGAATGTCTGTCCAAAGACACAAACACAATAGTGGTGTGACAGTAGTAGCCATTGTCAATGAGTTTTTAGTGTGTGGCCGATGCTAATTACCTGTGTATTTTCCCACTTATCATGTGGGAACTTAATGAAGTGGAGATGGCATTTTAATCCCTATATAATGAACAGAGAGGAAAAGTCAAGTGTGGGGATGGGGCAGTGTGTAGCCTACAGGAGGTCAGTTCCACTTGGATCTGGCCATGGGTCTCCATAAGTGATTGAGACCCTGAGCCTCAGCCACCTTTGCCGAACATGGACCTAATGAGAAGTGTGTGGGCCCCAAGCTACGCACACGGCACTGGGAGACACGCTGGCAGACCTGGCCTGCACCACGTTATGTGGCGGGCTGCCACTGTTGGTGACGATGGTAAAGATGACCTTGAAAGCAGGAGCCTTTGCTCCTGGGGCCCAGGCAGCACGCTGCTGTGATTTCTCACAAATGCGATTCTGAGCCATTTGCAGGGCTTGAGGAAGCCAGTGGCATTTAGAGTCATGCCTGGCAACTGTGTCACAGGCTCCTAAGGGCAGCCAGGGACCTCCCACAGAGAACTGTTTAATTTGGAGCTGGGGTGACCAAGATGGTTTATGGGTGCTGAAGAAATAGTTGTTTTTGCCTCTCCAAACGTGTGCGGATCATGTCTAAGAGGGGAGACCTGTGTCACAGAAAAGAATCTTGGGTCACGTTGATGGTGTTTGAGGTGGCTGTTTGCTGCCAGCCTGAGGTGGTTGGAAGGGATGGGACACAGGACACTGAACCAGGACCAAACAATAATCCATATAGAACAGTAGTTCTCAACCTTCCTAATGCTGCGACCCTTTAATACAGTTCATGTTTTGGTGACCCTCAACCATAAAATTATTTTTGTTGCTACTTCATAACTATAATTTTGCTACTGTTATGAATCATAATGTAATTATCTGATATGCAGGGTATCTCATATGTGACCTCTGTGAAAGGGTCATTTGACCCTCAAAGGAGTCACAACCCACAGGTTGAGAACTACTGATCTAAAAGCTCAGAGTGCTGGCTGTAGCATGAATCTTAAAAGTTCTTATTAATAAAATCAAACCCGAGCCAGGTATTGGGGTGAACATTGGAAGGTCAGAGAGACAGAACAAACCACAACTAACCTCACCTGGCCAACTTCTCAGCTGATCTTGTTTCCTCAGACTCGATGCCCCGAGCCCTCATCCAGAATGGGTCTCAGCTGAACTGCTGCTTGAAAGCCTGAATGCTTAACCAGGCCAAAGGCTTCTCCAGGGCAAAAGCCTCTAGTTTCTGGTCCTCACGCCTTATATATCTTTCTGCTTTCTACCACCACTCCCTGGGATTAAAGGCTGACTTTCTGGGATTAAAGGCGTGGGTCACCATGCTTGGGTGTATCCTTGAACACATGAATTTCTGCCTCTGGAATGCTAGGATTAAAGGTGTATGCTACCACTGCCTAACCTCTATGTTTAATATTGTGGCTGTCCTGTTCTCTGACCCCAGATAAGTTTATTAGCATACACAATATTTTGGGGAACACAATACCACCACAGCTGGCGGTTGACGGAAAGCCGGGTGAGGGGTAAAACTTCAAATTAGTGAAGTCGGGCTGGGTAGGTGGCACACACCTGCAATCCTACCACCAGGGCAGGAGAAGAGTCTGAGGCCAGTCTCAAACACACCCAAATAAATGAATTTAGAATAAGTCTGCCCTCAGACATGTGTGTGGGGAAGCATCAGTAAGTTGTGTCCACAGAGAGAAACTGGTTATACCAAAACTGAAACTTTGACCTTGATTCTTACGAGTAGAGTTTTTCTCCCCTGAATTTAGGAAAATGTAGCTTTATCATAAAAGTGAAGAACAGCGAGTCCTCCCATGGGTTGTAACTCTGCCCTCCTTTCTCCCACAGGGGGATTTCAGAGTGCCTGCCCCGACTGACCTGCATGATCCGAGGGATTGGGGACCCGCTGGTGTCCGTGTACGCCCGGGCCTACCTCTGTCGGGTATGGTGAGCGCGCAGACATGGCGCCCTGCCTCCTCAACGGGTTCCTCCTCCACCTCCCTCTGCTCTGTTAGCTGCTGGTTGTAGGGCACGGGTCTTCACAGAGAGGAGAGCTGCAGGGTTGCTTGTAAGAGTTAATTTTGAGTAGACCAACTTAACCACAGTTCTAATTAGGGGACATTTAAGGTCATCTTCACCCAAGTGAACTGGTTTTCTGGATTAATTTTCTCAGTTCCAGCTGGGAAGGAGGCTCCAGGCTCCTTTTCAGTCACTTGAGACCGGCTTTTCCTTGTGTTGAATTATCTCTGTGTGTGTGTGTGTGTGTGTGTGTCCTTGTTAAGGAGTTGGGCTGGTGTAAGCTGGGGAAGGCCTGGGAGGGAGCACAGTCCCCGTGACCTGACAGGTTTGGGCTGCTGTGGTAGTTGGGAGACAGTTGGGGCCCTCTTACCCTCACTCTGAAGTAATGCAGCGCAGTGCTTTTACCTCATCCAGTCTTTGGTTTCTGAAGAATTCAACCCACGGAGCCGTTTTCCTCAGCCCCACCGGGGCTTCTGCTCTGACAGTGGGTCTTCTGCACTTGCCCCATGGGCCGTGTGCACCCATAGGAGGGGTTCTGATAAGTCACAGGCTTCCTGGAGGACAGAACCACAGCTGCAGCTTTGTGCAGGATCTGTGTGCTTGTGAGTGGTAAGCCAGGGCCTTCCAGTGATGTCTCGTAAGTGAGGACGCTCTGTGGCCAAGTGTCACCAGAACACCTGTCACTCCTTGGAGTCAATAGCAGACATCCGTCATGAAGGACACTTTCAGAGGGAAGAGAAAGCCACCCATCAGAGCGCACCTGCTCCTCTGTAATGGGTGAGGTTCAGCGTGGTTTTCTGCTTGAAATTTGAGGTGGGTTTTAAGCCCAGAAATATCAGAGCTAAACTTTTGACTCTATTGCAGCTTGACTCATCCCGCATCAGACTTTGATGATGGCTTCCTGTGCTCAAAACATTGTCATTTCCTGTATGCAAAACATCCCCGTCCTCTAGGAGATACCCACGGATATCCTTGTTTGCATATTTGCACTCCATTGCCTTTCACCTTATTAATTATGGCAAGTTCTCTCCACTTGGTTGACCCCTGTTGGAAAATAGACTCAGAATCACACCAAGGATGATGCTTCTACTGATTTAAGAGAAGCCAAAAGAGAAACACACGTTCTTTACAAACCTGAGGCAGCCTCCATGAGCGTGAAAGGGTAGTGCTCCTTGCGGATAAAGCGTGGAGATAAGGATGAGATGCTGAGGAAGAGGAAGACCCCACCCCAAGAGGCTGAGGGAGTGTACTGTGTTGGTGACGTCATGTTATCAATGCAGGCACTGTAGACACCTTCCCCCACTGAGTAATTAAGTGTTTTGACAAAAAGAATTAAGAGGGTTGATATGGTAGAATGCTAGCAGGTGTAAGTAAGGTCCTGGGTTCAATCCTAGGGGGTGGTGCACATTAGTAAGGATGTTTTTGATTGTAAGTGGCAGAAACCCACTTCAGACTATTGGCTTGTGTGGTGGTTAATCTTGATTGGAATGAGAGATGTCTAGGAAATTAGTGAAGCACATCTTAGTGTGTCTATGAAGGTGTTTCCAGAGACAGACTGTGAGGGCTGTGACCTGACGCATGGGTTAGTCATTGATGGACGTGTAATATGCTGGTGGTACTGGGAGATGGTGGAAGCAAAGGTGGGTTGCTGGAGGGAGGAAGTCATTGAGGGTATGCATTGGGGAGCCGTGTCTTGCTCTGGTTCCCTCCCGTTCCTCACTCCTCTTCCCTCCACCACACACTCCCACTACCATGATATTCCATTCTTACACAGGGATCAAGTGACCCTGGACTGAGCATTCTGAAACTGAGCAAAGATAATCCTTCCCTCCGTAAAGCTGTCTTCTCAGGCGTTGAGAGAATAACTGATAGAAACCGAGTCTGAAAATGTAGAGTACTATAGGCCTGGCTAGGTCTAGGCCTTCGAAGTTGGGCATTTGCTTCATCCAAAGTTGGTTTTCTTCTGTGTTTGCTCTTTGTATATGATAGACTGCAGCAGCTTCTAGCTCCCACATACCACCTTTAGGAACTACTTTAAGGGGACTTATAAAGCCCCCTTCCCCTAGTAGGTCCTGCTAGTCTCAAAGCTGATTCTCTAGACACTTAACTTATTTTAGGCCACTCACCCATCCATAATCCATCCCACCATTGTGGCCAAGGCATGGAGTGTGCTTAACTGATTGGGCCTCGGGCATGTGCCCACTCCCGGAACTCAGCTCTATGGAACTACGGTTAGGAAGGATCATCCCTACTAATCACATCCCAGTGTGCTGATGCAGAAGCAGAGGGAAGGAGCAGCAGGTGGAAAGCCGGCAGCAGCTCCCTGTGCTACCCCGGGCAGGGCGGCAGCTCCCGGAGCCAGACTGACTTCCAAGCTGCAGCATTGGCCTGATGAAAGTGGGTGAGCCTGAAGTTGTTTATCAGGGGAGAGGTTAAGTAGCCCCTCCTCCAGCTGTGGCCCCTGCAGCTGCTCTCCACTGCCTGCCCCTGGGCAGCCTTCTCTCACATCTAATGGAAGGGAAGACAAGATTCAGAACCAGTGGAGCTGGTTGTTAGCGAGGTGGCTGTCCTTGCAAATACCCCTGTGGCCTTCCTGCTGTTCTGGGAATTTAACCCTCTGGTGAGTCTCACACAGTTCTGCCCAAAGGGTAGCACAATGTCCAGCATCGGAACAGTGTCCTTACTGGTAACCACTGACCTGGTGACTAGGAGAATTCTGTCCCCATTGGAGGAGCCCAGACAGCAGCTTCCGGTAGGAAGTCTTGTCTTTGGTTGGGCAGCCTTTTGGAACTGAGGCTGAGCTGGGAGCTTGGTATAGGGGGTGTGATATTCAAATGCTTGTTCCTGGGTGTGAGCCTGTCTTCACTTACTTCCGACCCCAGAGCTCTGATTGCCCATGAGGGAGGTTTTTGTTTTTGTTTTTAGCTAGAAAATTAAAAATTTTCTATTGTATTCAAAAAACACTCTTTCTTCTCTGCCTTAGGCACTTTGCTTCAAACTTTAAAACAAAGGCTGTTTTTAAATACTGAATTCTGGAGCCAGTAAATGATAGCTTTTTTTTTTTTTTGAGACAGGATCTCACTATCTCCCCATGTAGACCAGGCTGTCCTGGAACTCATAGAAATCTACCTGCCCCTGCCTCCTGAGGGCTGGGATTAAAGATGTATGCCATCATGCCTGCCCTGGATGATAGCTTTAAAAAATAATTACTATTATATTCACTTGGTGTGTGTGGGGGGTGGTGGTGTGTGTGCCATGGAGTCAGTCTTCTCTCTGCCATTTGGGTTCTAGGATTGTACTCAGAATGTTAGTTTTGGCAGCAAGCGTCTTTACCTGCTGACCATCTCACCGACAGCTGGTGGTATTTGTTCGCTCTGTGCATGTCATATTAAAATTGTGTAAGACACGTTTAAAAGTGATTTTAAACGTTTATCCGTGATTGCCTGGTAAAGAACGAGTCTGCATTGCAATTAGCCATGATGTCGAAGCTGAGTGTTTTTTACACCCTAAGCTTGGGGGGTTGAGGAGGACGCTGGGGTTGAACCCAGGACCTTGTGTGTGCTAAGCATGTGGACCACCACCGTGCCACTCCTCACCCCTCGCCCAATCTTGCTTCATCTACTAGACATACCCGTGAGTGTTGAGCATCCTGCCTGTTTGAAGAGAATATTGTTTTCACTGTCTCGAGAGCACGGCCTCCTTTGTGCTGTATTGATTTGTTCTCTGGTGGTTTCTTCAGAAATACATTCATTGCCCCGAGGGAATTCAAAGATGATCACAAATGTCTTTTTTTCATTAAAAATAGCTTCTGTGGCTTTTCTTATAAAATTAATACATGTTTATTGAGCGGGAAAGAACATAAGCAGAATGATGTAGGCTTTTCTCTAAGTGTGTGTGTGTGTGTGTGTGTGTGTGTGTGTGCGCGCGCGCGTGCATGTGCATGTGTGCGCGCATGTGTGCCGTGGTGCTAGGAATTGAGCACTAGGGCCCTATACATGTTAGGCAAACACTCACTCTACCTCTGAGCTATATCCTAGCTCCTTTGTTTTCTGTTTTCAAAATTGTACTATAGTTAGGTATGTGGCACACATTTGTAATCCCAGCACTTGAGAGACTGAGGCAGGAGGATTGTTGGGTGCAGGGCTAGTCAGGGCATAGTGAGACCTGGGGTTGGAAAGAAGAAAAGCAGCATGAGGTACATCATCTTATTTGCACCTGGCCCTTGGCTGTTAAGATGGTTTCACTTTGTTTGGTTGCAGGTGGGGATGGAAGTGGCCCCGCACCTCAAGGAAAGCCTCAATAAGAACTTCTTTGACTTCCTGCTTACATTTAAACAGGTAGGAGAGCGCCACGACAGCAGCTCATTGCACTGACTGGGATGGGAGCCAATTCACAAGACCCAGTGGGCTCGCCAAGCTGAGGATCCTTGCAGCTGGCCAGATGTGCTGAGTGGCACGAATGTCTGCAGGGGGTCGTACCCTGTGTTGGGTGGAGGGAGAGTTGACACACATACACGAGCAGGAAATGCCTCTAGCCAACCAGCCTTACTTCCTGGCATCTGGTAATCCACGTTCATTGGGTTACTGCTCCAGAACTGCTCAGCTGGGTGGCATGGGAAACTTGCTGTGGGTTTTGTTTTTAAGTACACCACTGCGTGCATGCATGCACTTCCGAGCCAGCCTGGTTTGTGTGATGTGACGCTCCTCCTGTCTGATGTCCCTTTGGTCTCCCGTAGATTCACGGAGACACTGTCCAGAACCAGCTGGTGGCCCAGGGCGTGGAGCTGTTGTCCTATCTCCCTCTCTACTCGCCCGCCATGGGTTGGATCTTCCAGTGTGTCTCCTACCACGCCCCTGAGGTAAGGCCAGTGGGGGTCACCCCTGGGGAGCAGGGCTGGCTCCCCTTATCCATGGTGTGCCCCCCTGCTCTGTGTGTCCTGTAGTATTCCCAGGGTCCTTTGCTAGCAGCTTCAGTAATATCCATGCCAGCTGCCTTTATGGAGAGCTCAGCTCTGTGGAGGGTTCTGTGCTGATTAGCTTGTCATTTCCTGACATTGGAAGGAGAGGAGCTGCTCAGAGAGGCTGCATTCCTAAGGCTGGAGAGTGGTGGCCAGAAGGAAACCTTTGAAATCCTCCTCCAGAGTGGGGGAAGTTTCTCACCTCTTCATTTACCTTCCTCTGCCCTGTCTGTGTTTATCACAGTTGGGTGAGGCCTGGGTAGCAGGTGGCACTGTCCTATTTCATGCAAGGGCAAGTAGACCTTTCCTTATTGCTTGCATAATGCTTTCTCCTTTCCCTCACCTCTGCCCCCCTTCTCTTCTGAGTGATACACTCTCAGGAATTAAACTGGTAACAGAAATATGATTTTTTTTCTTCCTGGCGATCCCCAGTGCATGTTAACATGACTGTGATAGATAAAGCCTTCCTGGCCTGCCTCTTGGTGGCTGAGAGGAAAAGGCAGCTTGCTGTCAAATGCAGTGTGGGGCAGACTGTTGAGAGGCAGGAGCCTGTTTCCCAGCACAGCTAACACAAAGAGCATGCCTCTGACCGAGCAATACTGCTCTTGTGGGTTGATCCTGGAGAAACAAGCGACGGGCATCTAAACATGAGCATATATGTTCACATGGTTGTAACAGTGCAAAATTGGAGGTAGCTAACAGGGCTCAGGTTGAATTCCTGTGTGTGCGTTCACTGGAGGCTGCGGCGTCATTTGAAAGATTGGACCCCATGAGTGCCTGTCTGTCCTGGCGTAAGGCTGTTCACAGTACATAGCTGAGCAGAAGCAGGAGCTCTGCTCACTGCTGTGTGGGTGGTCAGCCATGGAATAGCCTAATGTTGGAGTAAGGGCTTTGGTGTTGAGGTGATTGAGTCTGCCCTCAGCTCTATGACCGTGTCATAGGACAGTGGATGCCTGCTGACTCACCCCTAGTCACTGAGAGCACTGCATTTTTATCTGTGACAATTGACTAAACCAGGACGGTGCTTTTACTGTGCGGAGTGGGTGTCCCACATACAGTCCTATGTTCAGTGGGGGGTCTTGCTTTGTAGCCTAGGCTAACCTGGAACTCATTATACTCCTGCCTCAGTCTCCTGAGCTGGCATTACAGCATGTGCCATCACACCTGGATAGCTTTGGGACCATCTTAACTGAATTCCCTTTGCCCTGTGTGTAGTTTACTTTTCAGAATCTAAAGTATGGGGAGAGGGGCAAAGACTTATATTTTAGGTGGATATTGTTTTAATCATTTTATAAGCTGATTTCATGTCAGACTGGCCTAAATGGAAGGTAATTTGAAGAGCTGCTGGATGCTGTGTGGTCTTTAGCAACCACATGTGGCACCCTCCTGGGGGGAAATGTGCCACAAACTTGATTGTGGAAATAGAAACCCTCCGCCTTCCTCCGAATGATTCAAATGCTCCTACAAGAAGGATCAGTGTGTTGAAAATGAGAACACTTTTTTTTTCTTATTTTAATGAAAGGCAAAATCAGATGAAAAAACGCAGGGTGGGTGTCCCCAGATGCCCTTGGTTTATTTGAAATATCAGGAATCTCAGAGGAGTCAGGCTGGGAATAGAACCTTCAGGGGGGAGTACCGCTCTAGGAACTCATCCTGCAGTAGGAGAAGCGACTGAAAAATTAGGTCACCTGAATAATGATAAACTGTGTTCTTGGGGCACTCAGATGAGGGACTTGCAGTATTGTTGCTAAAAAATAGTAGATGAAATGATGTCGGTATGGAAAGTGGAGTTGAAGGGACATGTGACAGTTTGGTGCCAAGAGCTGGAGTGAGGCAAGCGGGGGCCAGAGCGGTGTGTCTCTAGCCAATCCTCCAAATAGGATGTTGTAGAGTCTGGCCACAGCAGTTGGTATGCACAGCTCAGGCAGGCATGAGTAAAGGGGGAGATGTTGGCTGTGAGTATTTGATGTCTAAAGTTGCAAATTGTAATTAAAATTCACAGCCAGATGTGCAGTGGCAGGTCTGTAATCCTGGCATTTGGGAGATGAGGCAGGAGGATAAGTTTGAGGCTAGCCTGGGCTACATAGGATCCTGTTTCAATAATAATAATAATAATAATAATAATAATAATAATAATAATAATAGGCTACATAGGAGGATCCTGTTTCAATAATAATAACAACAACAACAACAATAATAATAATAATTAGTAATTAAAATCTAGAAAGGACAATTATCCAGGAGGGTTTTTCCTGTTATGGTTTGAAGGTGGGATTTTTCTTCCTTTCTACAGCTAAAATGGGATCGTAGTAAGGAAAAGATTGCCACTTCATTTTAGGCACACCATGCTTAGAAAAGAGTGGCCATCGTACACAGCTTGCTGTGAGTGATGGGAATAAATGCCTTGAGAAACTATGTGTTGCTGTTTGCTTGAAGGAGGGAATTGGGGGAGGAGGCCTGGCCCCAATGTCAGTAGTGATTCTCACAGAGTGGCATGGTCCGTAGCTAAGTTGCCCAGTGCAGCTTGTAGATGGTGAAGGAGGAGAGGAAAGCACAGCTCAGGGCTGTCCCTGGCAGGCAGACAGTAGGTCTCTTGTGCCTTGGGCTACTGATTTCCACATACCTCAGTTTTGGCATCTGCAAAATAGACCTAATGAACCTTTCTGTAAGGACTGTGGCTTTGGGGACCATGATGTGGGTGGTCCTGGCAGACCTGTGGAAGCAAATGGAAACCTGAGCTCGCTTGAAGACCAAGGGGCAGCAGGGAGGGACCTGTGCAGATAGGTAGGCTACGAGCATGGTAAGGGCCAGCAGTACTTGAGAAGAGGAAAAAATCTTGCCAGCTGGAGTAGCCTGGAGTGGCCAGGGTTAGGCCAGGTTCAGCTGCAAGGGTGGCTGAAGCCACCATCCTGAGAACAGAGAACCTTGGGGGGTGGGGTTTGGAAAGGAAATTGGTCTGAAGAGAGTGGTACTCTGAGGAATGGCAGATGGCAGAAGCATGCCAGGTTGGGTCAGGGAGGGGAGAACCATTGGTAGCTGTGCAAAGACAGGAGGAGGGATGGATAAGCATGCTAGTAAACATCCAGCATCCTCAGAGACAATTTAGAAAAGTTGAAAGAAAAATAGCCACCTAAAATCTCGGCATCAGTAAATTGTCAATGTTCTATCTTGGTGCTCTTGCTGTGTGTGTGTGTGTGTGTGTGTGTGTGTGTGTGTGTGTGTGAGAGAGAGAGAGAGAGAGAGAGAGAGAGAGAGAGAGAGAGAGAGAGAGTGTGATCTTTTCCTGGAGGTGAGTCACTTTACTGTTTAATATTTGAAGCCTTTCCCTCCCAGACCATCAGTCATGTCTGGAGGTGTGTGGAAGGTTGTGTGACCTTGTGGAGTAGGGAGCTGAGTCCCAGACAAAGTGAAGTCTTTGAGCCCGTCACACAGCCACCCTGCACGATCTCTGTGGGGCTGATCTGCTTGAATTATCCAAATTCTTCCATGTGCTCTTACTGGTTTTACAGTTGAGGCAGCCATGGCTTAGAATGCCTTAAATACCACACAGTTGACAATAGTCCAGTCTTTCATCATGTCCCTTCTGGGTGTCTCCTGTTAACCCCTGCACCTGAGGTGAGACTTAAGACCCTGATAGACTGTCATGGGAGACTGTTTACTCCAGTGTGCTTACTGGAAACTCCTCCTTAAACATTGTAAAATATAGGGCAGGCAGGATTACACGTGCCTGTAATCCCAATCCTTGGGAGACTGAGGCAGGAGGGTCACCTCAGTTTTGAGGCCTGCCAGGGCTACATAGTGAATCTGAGGTGGAGGCCAGCCTAGGCTAAATAACAAGACCTTTTTTTTGTTTGTTTGTTTTGTTTTTTTGTTTTTGTTTTTGGAGACAGGGTTTCTCTGTGTAGCTTTGTGCCTTTTCTGGAACTCGCTTTTTTCTGGAACCAGGCTGGCCTCGAACTCACAGAGATCCGCCTGCCTCCGCCTCCCGAGTGCTGGGATTAAAGGCATGTGCCACCACCGCCCGTCAAGACCCTATTTTGAATGGGAAAGTACAGGACCAGTGAGATGGGCTCAGGGGTAAAGACACTTGCCTCACATGCCTGTGACCTAAGTTCCACCCCCAGAACCCACATGAAAGGAGAGAGCCAAATCTTTAAAGTTGTCTCCAGTCTCCACACAGGCCCCACAGCATATGCATGCCCACACTCACACTCACACTCACACTAATATTAATAGTAAACAGCAGCAATAACATGGAGCCGGAATGGTGGCTTAAGGGGCGAGAGCACTTGCTGTGTAAACACAAGGCCCAAGTTCAGATGTCTAGTGCCCATGTAAAAAGGTGCCTCGCGTCTGCACATTCCCCTGTAACTCTAGTGCTGTTTGGGGTACAGAGAGAGGAAGGATGGCTGGGCTTTGCTGCTCACTAGAGTAGCTCCAGGTTCAGTGAGAGACCCTGTCTGAAAGGAACAAAGCAGAGAGTGACGAGCAGGGCACCCAGTGTCTTTTTCTTCCGGCCTGGGCATGTGCATGGACCTGCACACATACCACACATGTGCACGCACGTATGCACCTCCCCCCCCCACTCTTTATAGACACAAAAGTGCAAGATGAGGCTAACATCACAAACTTCTAATATCTAGCTTCTGCACATAGTTATGTTCTATTTGCTTATTAGGGGGATCCTAGTGAAGAGAAATAGCAGGAACAAAGGAAGAAAAAAGTTTTAAGCATCCTCTATGGGTCAATTTGAAAACCGTCTGCCTGTGGTGTGATTGCTCAGCCATTAAAATGATGGCAGCCGACTCATGTGTGCTATGGAAGCAGGAAGGGCTGTCCTTGATTCTGGAGTAGACAAGGTAATTTGCGGTCCAGTGTGTATAGAGTCATCCTGTTTCTGTAAAAAAACAAAACGAAACAGGCTCCTGTAATAGTTACTGATACTCACAGGGCCAAGGTGAAGTTCTAGAAAGACCAGCACCCAAAGTTATCAGTTATGACTAGAAGGGGAGGAGTCATGCCTTTCTAGATGCATTTTGGTGGTCTTAGAACTTCTGTGGCCAGCCATTTCTTTAATAGTTTTTATAAAAACAATGAAATGTTGTATACATAATGAAATGTAGGAGCAAGGACAATCATAAGGGTATAAACGGAGACTAACACATACACACACAGTGCATACCTTATGCATTGCAGGTTCTGATGTGGGTGGATGGCATGTATGTCGAGCTGGGAGGGCTTCGGTGGTGTAGCCTGGCCAGAAGTTTGTGACAGTCTCAGTGGGCTTTGAACTGTTGGTCCTTGTGTCCTTGTGAAAGACCAGAAAAAAAAAAATGAAATAAATAAAATTAACCTCTAGTGGATTTGCCTGCTTTTATAATGCTTGTCTCTATGAACACTTACGGATGTGCCTTTATTCTGTATGACAACACCCCCCCATGTGTTCTTGAAGACATTTTTGATACATTTGTGTGTCTCTGTTGTTTTGTTTCTGTATTGCACTGTGTGTGGTGTATGTACTTGTTAGTGTAGATATATGCACATTTGAGTAGAGGTAGATGTTGGGTGTTTTCCTCAATTACATTCTACCTTTTTATTTGTTTGTTTGTTTGGTTGGTTTTCGAGACAGGGTTTCTCTGTGTAGCCTTGTTTGTCCTGGAACTCACTCTGTAGACCAGGCTGGCCTCGAACTCATAGAGATCTGCCTGCCTCTGCCTCCCAAGTGCTGGGATTAAAGGCATGCTCCACCAACACCCAGCCACCTTTATTTTTTAATTCATTTTTTAATTTTTTATTATTGTGTGGGTTGGGGAGGGGTGTTGCATGTGCCACAGTGAACATGTGGAGGTCAGAGGACAGCCTTTTGGAGCTGGTGCTCTGCTCCCAACTTTACACCTGTTCTGGGGAGTGAGCCCAGGTCTCCAGGCTTGTGTGGCAAGAGCCTTTGCTGACGAACCATTTTGCCAGCCTTCCACCTTTATTTTGGAGAAAGGGTCTCTCGCTAAACCTGAAGTTCATTGATTAGGCTGGACTGGCCAGCCAATGAGCTTCAGGGCTCCCGTCTCCATTCCCTCAGTCTCCAATTCTGATGTACAAACCATCCTGCCTGACTTTTCCTTGGGTTTTGAAGATCCAGTCTCAGGACTTTATCCTGCTTATGAAGCAGGTCCTTCACTGTCCGAGCCATCTCTCCAGTCTCCTAAAATGATTATTCCTCAGTTCATCTTTTTAGAAGCCATAAGTGGGTCAGGCATGGCGGCCCAACACTTGAGAGGCTGAATCAGGAAGATTAAGGGTTGGAGACTAGACTGGGTTACATAGCAAGTTTCAAGTCAGCCTGGGCTACACATCAGGACTCTGTCCAAAAACCTAAAAATGGCCAACCAATTTCTGTGTATGTGCATGCACCTGTGCATACCCGTGTGCATGTCTGTATGTTGGTGTGCGTATGAAAGCATGGGACCTGTCTAGCACCTCTCTGCCCTCTCCCGTGTGCCCCAGACGTTGGTCCCATATGCTAAGGTTGCTCCTTCAGGAGGTTTTGGATGAGCATTTGCATGCTGTGGATATCACAGTTGTACAGAATTTCCCTTTCCCGGCTTTTTCAGATAGCACGTGGTGTTAGTTGTCAAGAGTGACTTTTCAAGTAGCAGTGTATCTCAAGCGGTCAGAAAGCCATGACGGCATCTTAGCGGCGGCAGGGATGCTTCTGGCTGTCAGGAACAGACAGTTGACAAGCCTGGATGACAAATATGGTTCAGTATGTCCTTCAACAGCAAGGCAGTCTGGACCAGTCAACTTCCATCTGTCTTTCTGTTCTGCAGTCCCCTGCTAGGAATGAGGTCTGCAGCCACTCCAACCCTTACGTCATAGTTTAATTTTTTTTTCAAAGCCCTTAGAAGACTTCCCAACCTGTCTCAGCAGCTAGAAATGGGTCACATGGCCAAATCTAAATTCACAAGGAAAAGCAGAGTGAGGCTGCAAGGCTTTTTGAATATTAGTTAGGCAACTCAGGCCCCTCAGGGAGGGAGCACAGACTGGAGGCCTGAGCAGCAGACCTTTACTATCTCACAGTTCTGGAGACTTGAAGGCCAAGGTCTGTCCGGTGAGGCCTCTCTCCTCCATGTGCAGATGGCTGCCTCCTCCTATGTCCTTTCCTTCATGTACAAACCTCCCTGCTCTCTCTACTTCCTTTCATGAGGATGCCAACCCTTTGGATGTGGTCTCATGCTGATGACCTCAGTTAACCTTAGTACTTCCTCAAAGGCCCTGCATACTGTCTCACTGGGATTTAGGGTTTTTACATGTTGATTGTTTTGGGAGCGGGGGTGGGGGGGCGTGATATAACAGGATCCAGTTTGATGTGGGACAGAGTCCAGAATCTGAAAAAAGGAGTCTAAAAGTATAGTGACAATTACTTTGGCGTCAGGGTCAGATTTAGACATAAACCTTGTTTCCACTCTGTATCAAGCACTTGCCATGTCTGGCTTAGCCCATGTCCCATGTGTTCAGGGGTCTGGTTTTCCCAGGCCTCCAGCCCCGTGGCAAAGCATGCAGAAGAGAGGACAGTTATTTGGACATCTGGTCAAGTGCTCAGTGTCTAGACTGCTGGCATTAGCCCTTCTGTCTTAGCCTTGACCTTGTCTGTAACTATACAAAACCACTCCCCAACCACTGCCCTAAAGGCTACTTCATGCATCGATTTTTCAAAACAAGACAGAAAACCCAGGAGCTCTTTTGAAGATACTCCATTGCCTTAAGATAGCTCCAAAGCCATTAGTAGTGCCCAGGAGTATACCGCTCTCCTTCGGGGGGAAGGACACGCTTGGAACTTAGGAAAGGACACGTGGCAAGGAATACAGTCTTTGGTGGCGGCACACTGGGGTCATTGTTGACCCTGGCGGCTGCTGCCTGTGTGACCTTGGCTAAAATCTGTTGTGATGCCATGGCTCGATTTCTTGTCTGTGAAATGGGAGAATGGTAGTGCACCTGGGTGGGAGAGGTGAGTCCATGAGAGCAAGCTCTTCTTCTGTGGGCACTGAGCTGTGGCCTGGCGTTTGTTGATTGCTTTTTGACTGTTACTGAGAAAGCCACAGGCCCTTTGTAAGAGTGTCAAAGAGACTTTCCCTCCTTGCTCATGCCTGGGAGCCAGAGGTGCATCATTCTGTGGTGACACTGTGGGTGGGATGCTGCCACCCAAGTCTGACCAAGGTCTGGCCATCCGTGCCTGGAGAGACCGGACCTGACCCTGGACTCGCCTGATGCCTGGCCCCGGCTCTTTTTTTTTTGTTTTGGTTTGGTTTGGGTTTTTTGAAACAAGGTTTCTCTGTGTAGACCAGGCTGGCCTCGAACTCACAGAGATCCACCTGTCTCTGCCTCTCAAATGCTGGGATTAAAGGAGTGCGCCACCGCCGCTTGCTTTACTTTCTTACCCTTCCCATCCTTGCCAAGCACAGAGGACTATGAGAATCTGCATTATGTAAATTGGCTCCTGTTTAGAGTCCAGCATTTTGAAAATCTCTTAGAGATGTTGCTTTGTATCCTTCAAGCTGATGCCTTTCCTCTTAAACTTCCCAGGCTTTGCTGACGGAGATGATGGAAAGATGTAAGAAACTAGGCAACAAGTAAGTACTCAGAAGATTCACAGAAGCACCTGCTTGAAGTTGGAGTCAGTGGCACCGCTCTCTCTCTCTCTCTCTCTCTCTCTCTCTCTCTCTCTCTCTCACTCTCTCTCTCGTGCGCGCGAGCGCACGCGCGCACGCTCTTTCTCTCTCTCTTTCTGTGTGTGTATGTGTTATATGTGTTTATGTGTGTCTGAGTTCATGCACAGAGGCCAGAGGGCAGTGTTGGGTGTCTTTCTCTATAGCACTCCACCTTATTTTTTTGAGGCAGGGCCTCTCATGAACCTGGAGGTCACTGATTCAGTTAGACTGGCTGGCCAACGAGCCCCAGGTTCTTTCCTGTCTCTGCCTGTCCAGCAGTGGGGTTACAGGTGTTCACCACCACAGCCAGATCTTTATATGGGTGCTGGAAATTTGAATCCAGGCCCTCATATTTGTGCAGTAAGCACTTTAGCAACTGAGCTCTCTCCTCAGCCATGACTTGCTTCTGTTTATTCTTTTGAGCTTCCACTCTTAACATGGGTGAGAGCAAGCAGAGGGGCTGGTTAGACTGTGTGGAGGTTCAAAACAATACATTGGAATTGTCTGGTCTCAGACCTCAGCCCCATCCTAATTTAGCTTTGTGATCTTGGCCCACTAACCTGACTGCCCTATGCCTTAGTTTTCCCCCTCTGCAAAATGGGGCTGATAATAATAGCCCTTT
>CABHPH010122753.1:0-17888 GCA_902168325.1 Peromyscus nudipes | reverse complement strand
TTCTTTCTTTCTTTCTTTCTTTCTTTCTTTCTTTCTTTCTTTCTTTCAAGATTTATTTACTCATATATTTTATATATACACCAGAATAAGAAATCTGATCCCATTACAGATGGTTGTGAGCTACCATGTGGTTGCTGGGAACTGAACTCAGGACCTCTGGAAGAGCAATCAATGCTCTTAACCACTAAGCCATCTCTCCAGTCCCTCTTTCTTTCTTTTGAAACGATTATTTCTGAAATGAGGGTCTTTAACTGCAGCTATGCTCATGAATGCTTGTGTTTTTATATACTAAAGACATCTGAAGTCACCTTGTTTGTCTTTGATGGCTTGCTTTTCTTTTACCCCTACATAGCCTCAGAGAGCCCTGTACCAGACCTGGAACTGGCCAACTCTTCAAGGAACTGTGATGATTTGCATTGTGAAAATTGACTTACATGCCAAAATTTAGGGACTTGAGCATTTATTTCTGCTGAAAAGTCATTGCTAATTAGTTAACAATTATAAGGTATATATTTTTAAATCTTATGAAATAAATATCACTAAGTCAAACAATATCTGCTTATTATTTACATTTTCTAATTACAACTTTATTTTTCTTAGAAAATCTTTTTATAACACCATTAGCATCATTACTTCTTTGTTTTATATTATGAAATGAAATATTTCACAACAGTAGTATAGGTATTATAACAAAACAAAACAGTGGAATAAATGTTAACAATAACAGAAAACTACTATTGAAAAATACCAAACTCATAGTTGTGATAAAGATTAAATGACTGTCTAGGTCAAATTCTTATACTAAAGCCTGGGACACAGTCAGTTCTCAGTAATAAGTATCACCAATATGACTTTCACTGTTGATGTTGTGCTTGGCCACCAGGCTATAGTGTGTTTGTCAAGTTTCTCCACTATAAAGGTACTCTTTCTGCATCTCTCCACATACTCTTGAGAAGGGAGTTCTAAACACAGATCACATTTAATAAATGAGGTATTATTCTCTATTGCTAAAAAAGGACAGTATGACTGATATACATGAATTATTTGGAATTTTTCTACATAGAAGAGATTGGTGCTATCTTACTCTTCAGTCAATTATTTATGTACATCACTGTGGCGTCATAGATACTTTATACTTTGAGTTATAATCCAAAACTGCTTTCTGTTCATTGTTGCTTCAATTGTTTTACCTTTGGATACTTGGTGGTCTTTCTGTTATTATCCATGTCCCTGTGATATGTTCTTATGATTATGACTGGTCTCCTAGTACTTTCTTACTCTCATCATGATAAGTATTCAAGGTTCTTTCTGTAATTGTCCTATCTGCACACCAAAGACTCTTTGTATCTTTTTATTGGAAGATAGTATTAGAAACCTACCCCTAGGTGCTAGTTAGGCTTAGTACTACTGGACTCCCTCATTTATTAAAAAAAAAGAACTGTGTGTATCTATATAAATATTTTCATTTATGAACATGCATATCTACATTAAGCTAAGCATAAAATGGTATTGATTTGGGCAATATTCAATTTAAACATGGGCATCTATTCTTGTTCTTAATTTAGAGAAATGATTCTAGAGAAATAAATCCACTAGTGCAAAATAGAAGAGGAATGGTTGTTGTTATATCATTTTAAGAGAAAATTATTAGAAATGATAAGATAGTTATGAAAATAGAAATTTCTGTTCACACTATTATACTATGAAGCATTTAATCACTAAATACTATAATATTATCATGTATTAATCAGAAGAATGTGAATGACTTATTAGTAAATGATAAAAGCAAATTATCCAGTAATATAATCCCATTTTTTTTTTTTTTGGTTTTTCGAGACAGGGTTTCTCTGTGTAGCTTTGCGCCTTTCCTGGAGCTCACTTGGTAGCCCAGGCTGGCCTCGAACTCACAGAGATCCGCCTGCCTCTGCCTCCCGAGTGCTGGGTTTAAAGGCGTGTGCCACCAACGCCCGGCTATAATCCCATTTTTAAAAATAAAATACACAATGAGTCTAGAAAGACTGTATAAAAATTAATAACAATTGCTAAGAAAAACTGTAGGATTTCAAAGGTATTGGAATATTTTATACTTATACTTTAATATCATATTTCTTACAATATATTACCTCATTTTATATTCTTAAAAGATGTAGTAAAATATTTTAAATATTATACAAAAATGAAAGAGTGGATTTAAAATGTACATAATAAAGTCTTTGGTATTGTATTTTGAGAAGGGGAGATATACACAATATAATCCTCAACAAAACTGTCTTCTTAGAATTATGTAAGTCATAATGATATCTGACAACCTTCTTTCAAATATGTGTTAATATCTGACAAAAGACACCATATTGTATTATGTATCAGTTGAGATTTCAGACACATAAGAAAATATTCATTTATACTCTTTTTCCTATTTCCCTATCCCTATCCATATATATATACCCCTTTCGGTTTTTTTTTTTTTTTTGAGACAGGGTTTCTCTGTGTAGCTTTGCGCCTTTCCTGGAACTTGCTTTGGAGACCAGGCTGGCCTCGAACTCACAGAGATCCGCATGGCTCTGCCTCCCTAGTGCTGGGATCAAAGGTGTGTGCCACCACTGCCCAGCTCAGGTTTTTAAGTTGATATGCAAGTCTTCATCTCATTTTCAAGTATGGTCTAATTATGTCTCAGTTTCACTTTTCATACCTGTGAAATATGATGTGACTTACTCAGCATTTACAAGCTGGCCATATAGTATTACAAAGCACAACTAAAATAGTCACAGCATCTTCTCTGACTATAATGGAGCTTCTAAACATCAGTGGTGAAATGATTATTCTCTGGATGATTTCACTCCTTCTTTCTTTCTCAGTTTGTCAAATGATAAATTACTAAGTCTTTTTTATGAATAAGGAGAGAAACATACAAGGATAATAAAAAGGATGTGGTCCACTCTCTTATGTATAATAGTATACAAGTTCAACAGAAGCATGAAAAATTAAAGTTTGTATATGCTTTGGACTTTTGAGTACTTAGCCACTGTACTCATTTAGATAACAAGGGGACAAAGGGAATGGGGGTACAGTTGGGGTGGGGAACAAAGTATAATTACACATATGTATTAAAATACTTTAATACAAACCCATTGCTTTGTATGCTTACCAAAAAGTTAGAAAAAGTAAAATGACAACAAGGGCTTAAGTAGGAGCTACAAAAGAAATATCCAACAAGTAAATAGCGATAACAGACTGAAGTGTGTAATTTAGGATTAAGGTTGAATAGTTTTAGAATATTATTTTAAAAGCATTTGTAAGTGATATTTTAGAGCAATAATTTTTGCCTAATATTAAGCATTCTATTCATCCTTCACGAATATTTAGTTGGCAGTTGGATATAGTCCCATTTATGATGGTATGCCAGCATCTTTCAGGTAGAGCTTGCATAACATATGGAAGACTCCACACAGGGAAGAATGCTGTGGTATCTATCATTTATAGGTCGAAACACAACCTATACCAAGCTAGTCTACACCTCAAGCTCTTGCTTTCTTATCTCAGAAATAGAGATAAAAACATTGCCTTGAGAATTAAACTCAGTAATATATGTAATAATTAGTGTCAGTTTGCTAAATGATAGTTGCTGAAACAGGTTTGTAAAAATTTCATGGCTGTCAAGCCAGGCGGTGGTGGCACACGCCTTTAATCCCAGCACTCAGGAGGCAGAGCCAGGCGAATCTCTGTGAGTTCATATGCCAGCCTGGTCTACAGAGCGAGATCCAGGACAGGCACCAAAACTACGCAGAGAAACCCTGTCTCGATACTGCCCCCCCAAAAGAATTTGATGGTTCTGTGCTTCTAAACAGTGTGCCAATGAACAGAATAAAGATGAAGCCCTTACTTCAATGAGGAGGAAACAAGTGTCGGAAGTGAATGCAAAAGACACTAACTTAAAAAAGGCAACCACTTGTTGGGATAGGGACAAACACCTTTAATCCCAGCACTCAGGGGGCAGAGGCAGGTGGATGTCTGAGTTCAAAGCCAGCCTGGTCTACAGAGTGAGTTCCAGGACAGCCAGGGCTACCGAGAAAAACCCTGTCTTGAAAAACAAATGGGAAAAAAAAAGACAACTCCTCTCACTTTTTCAGACAGGGTCTCACCCTGTAGCCCAAGCTGACATCAAACTCTTCAACCCTCCTGCCTCAGCCTCCTGAGTACTGAGCACAGACATATACCATCAGGACCAGCTGAACAAAAGGGTATTTGATTTTTAAAAAATCCAGCTTCCAATGACATTTTTAATTATTACATCCCAAATTACAATGAAAATGACAGTATGTAGATGAACGTTCAAGTGTATTACAGAACTGCCTTGTACAATGAGCTATTCACATCTACGGCTTATTTATTTTTTACTAAATCAGAATAGATTTTCCTTCAAAATTTTCAGAACAAACATCTCTTCAATATTAGTCGAATATTCTTTAGTTCAATTAAGCTACAGTTTTTGCCAATTTGCAGGGACTTCAGTTTGAAGAAAGTGTTTATAATTCAGAATGCCATAAAAAGTAGAACACAGATTGTAGAAACACTTTCCAAACCAATGTCGGGAATTTTTTTTTTTATTTTCCTCAAAACCCCAACGCTGGAGCTTAACTGATAATATCAAATTACTTTCTGTGTCAATTATTCCTCTTCTCTTCCTCACTTGTTTCTGCCAAATAATCTTCCCCTCTAACTATGGCATTATTCATTCAATTTGTGAAACATACTGAAAACCCACATAGTGTGTGAAGTGGAAGCTTCAGCTCATTTCCTAATTGTGTTATAATCAGAAATCGACTGTACATTTGAGTCCATTTGTGTCATCTCCTTTGGCAAGGCCTTTGATAGCAATGGCACATGAACCCAGCTGTTCCTTCTCAGAACCTGAAATGTTAACAATTCAGGAAGAAGCTCCTTGCCATAATATTTGAATGTGAGCTCTTCTGTGTGGTGTGGTGTATCTCCTCACCCTGTTATTAGTACAATGCTGCATAGTTCATAATGTTTTGCTTATGAGAATGAAGAATAAAAAGTACCCACATCAGCAATTTGAGAAATGCAAAAGGACTAAACATAAATGAGTGTTGGAAATGCTATTTTTCTGGGAGATCCTCAGGTTCCTTTATCCTCCTTTCCTTACAGACCTTATAGAGCTATTGCAGAGTCAACCAAAAGAAACATGGGGAAGTACTTCCACTTTCATGATATGGCAGTATTCATTTCCTGCCTTCTCTTTGCAGCTTTCTTTTTACGTGGAACAAAGACTTGATTTTTATTTTATTCTGCCTAATCTGCTTCCGAATTTGATTACCCTGGAAACATTGCCAAGAGTTACTTACATAAATAGTGATGATTTTTTTCCCATTGTATTCACCCAAGTCTGTTCTCTGTTACCTGCATTTCTTTCAATAACCTTATTATTCTTGGATCTTATACTATTTTGATGTCCACTTCCCATACTTAAATACTTAAGGAAATTTTTCAACAAATATTTCTAAACATATGGCTTGTCTCTTTGAAAAGGGACTTCATTTAGTTTTTTTTCCATTCTAAATCATAACATGAGAAAGATTATAGGCCAGTTAGCTGGGTGTAGCATATGTATAATTTCCAAGAAAGGGAAGACTATTGGATTCAAATTATGATTGTTCTCATTAACATAGTAAAGAATAAAATTGCCTATCTAACTTCATAACTCTTCTAGATTCTTTAATCTGTCAATATTTTAGTTATTTCTTGTTAAATTTATCTGAAGATAGAAATGTCAAACTTCGGAAGAGGAGAGTCAGGAAGGAGTTCTCTTCCTTTCTCTTCTCCCCAGGCTCTTCCCTCACCCCATTGGGGCCATGCTATTAAAAGGAATGTGAGGTGAGATTCTCAAGATGTGAATCATTGTCTGCCTTTGTTTATTTTTTCTTAAACTTATTTTTTTAGATTTTCATGTGTTAGTACTATATTTTTTATATCATTTCCACCCAATTCCTCTGCTTCAACTCTTCCTTTGCCCCTCTACTCTCACTACAGTTCATGGCCTCTTCTTTTTTAATTATTATATTATGTAGAAATGTAACTTATTGGGTCCATTTAGTGTTGCTCATATGTATATGTGTTTAGATCTAACACTTAGAATTGGATAACCTATTGGGGATTTTTCCCTAAAGAAGACTGATTCTAGCTCTCTTAGCAGCCATTAATTGCCTGTAGCTCATCATCTATGGGTGGGGCCTTGTGAGATTTCCCCTATCCATGTTGGCATGCCAACTTGGTTGCCATTCATTGTGCAGGGCTTTTTTAGGTGACCATGTTGTTAAGAGTCCATGGGTGCAGCCTTTCTGTAGTGTACAGAAGACACTATCTCATAGCAGATGTTCTAGTCCTCTGGATTTTAAAATCTTTCTGCCCCCTCTTCTGAGATGTTCCCTGAGTGTTGTAGATGTGTCAGTTGCTGATAGGCATCCTATGGGCAATTGTATACATTTTGAACATCTGTGGATTTTTGTGATGATCTCTGTCTGCTGCAAAAATAAGGTTTCTTTGATGAGGAGTGAGGGCTACACCTATATAGATATTTAGAATGTAGTTGTGAATTTATATTGTTTAGGAAAGTGGCAGTAATTCGCTCTCTTTTATTTCATGGCCTGACCAGCTATAGGTAGTTGGCTAGAATTGTAGTAGCAGGCTTGAATTCCTATTGAGTGGACCTTAATCCAAGTAGGTGTCTGTTGATTATGATCAAGACATGAGTACCACTATTTCACACTTGGGAATATTTTACTATGTTGGTCATTGTGATTCATAGGCTTTACAGGGAAGTAGGACTTTTAATTGCTTTGTCCCCTTGTCAACTTGCATTAACACCTTTAGATATGAGATCTTTTTCTCATGGCTTCTAGGTCATTTCTTGCTTCATTCCTCCAAGTCATGTATCTGAAGTGTGTGGTGTCTCTAGCAATAGGGTATTGCCTTCAAATTTTGAGAGGCAACCAAGGACAATTGCAGTAGCTTATATTGTTTCAGGAGTCTCTTGGACTCCTTTGACCAACAACTCAAAGAGAGATTTTCCATGTCTGACACTGTGGTTTTAGTCAGACAGTCTATAGCTCTCGTGGGATGCATTATTATCCCATATGATGTAGCTTCATTTAATCTATATGTACATACGAAACTATTTATATATTATGTATTTTCAAATAATCACAAACTAATGTTTCTCAATGGTTTTTTCAAACATCCTTCATGTTATTTATCTATCCTCCTTACCCTTGTTTTTCTCATTTTCACCTTTATAGTACCCGTATCTAGCTAGTTCCCTCTCTAGAGCTCCATCCCTACCAACCATGATTCCTTTTTACTTTCCTGGTGTCTGCAGTTACTCCGGGTTAGCTAAAGGTTCTGAACCAGGACCCACATATAACAGAGAGCGTGTAGGGTTTGTCTATGTTTGTCTGGGTCACCTTACTCACTGTAACATTTTTCTAGTTCCATTCATTTACCGGTGAATCTCATGATTTCATGTTTTTACAGCTGAATAGTATTCCATAGTACCACATTTTCATTAGCCATTCATTAGTTGACAGGCATTTAGGTTGTTTCCATTTCCTATCTATTGTGAATAGAGCAGCAGTAAGCATTCCTTTATTAAAAAATAAAAAAGAAAGGAATTTCTGTTTCTTTGGAAAAGAAATAAAGACTCTTGGAAGGGTGCATCATACTCCAGAACAATATTAGTGCTTGAAATGTGAGAATTATATTTATTTTAGGAGTTTGGATAATTTCTTTCTTTTTTTGGGTTTTTTTTTTTTTTTTTTTTTTTTGGTTTTTTGGGACAGGGTTTCTCTGTGTAGTTTTGGTGCCTGTCCTGGATCTTGCTTTGTAGACCAGACTGGCCTCGAACTCACAGAGATCCACCTGGCTCTGCCACCTGAGTGCTGGGATCAAAGGTGTGTGCCACCACAACCCAGCTGGATAATTTCTTTTACTATTTGGTATTAGAATGAATGAATCACTCTTACTGTCTATCTTCTCATCATTTTGGATCCTCTTTCACATCTATCTTCTTGTGCATCTCACTCAATTCTTAACACAGTAACCTAAAGCTGACAGTTTTGGCTAGAATAGACCTTTAACAAACAGCTAAGGGAACTTAGGGAATCATCATATTCATTCAAGATATTTCCAACCTTTTACTAACCCCCTCCAGTGGATTATAATAAGATTTGGTTGATTCTCTGAAAGCACTGGGAGTTTCAAAGTTTACACCTTAACTAGGTGTCAGGATTATATTATTTTCCTTCCTAACAGGAAGCAATTATGTCTGCATATATATGGCTTAGAATTATTTCAGTTCCTCATGACAGAAAGCCAATTCAAACCAAGGAAGAACTAGAATGCATTGGGTTACATAACTGAAGACAAGACAGCCAGTACTGGTTTCATGTATAGTGGGATCCAGGGAATGAAATTTGGAAGTGTGTGTGTGTGTATGCGTGCGTGTGTGTGTGTGTGTGTGTGTGTGTGTGTGTGTGTGTGTGTGTGTGCAGGTGCACATGTGCCACAGCACATGTCTGTAGGTCAAAGGACAACTTGTGGAAGTCAGTACTCTCTACCATGTGTTTTCAACTATAGGGATTAAACTCTGGTCATTAGAGCTGGTGGCAAGCATTTTTAACTGCTGGATCATCTTAACAGCCTTCTGCCTTTTTGTTGTTGTCTGTCTGCCTTCCTTCCTTCCTTCCTTCCTTTTTTCCTTCCTTCCCTTCCTTTCTTCCTTCCCTTCCTTTCCTTCCTGCCTTTCTTTTTCTCTTTTCTTTCTTTTTCTCTTTTCTTTCTTTCTTTCTTTCTTTCTTTCTTTCTTTCTTTCTTTCTTTCTTTCTTTCTTTCTTTCTCTCTTCTTTCTCTCTCTTTCTTTGTATTTTCTTTTTCTTTTATATTTTTATTAATTTTATTTATTTATTTTACATCATGACCACAGTTTCCCCTTCCTTCTCTCCTCCAAGTCCCTCCCCTCTGCCCCCCACCCTCACTCCAATCCACCCCTCCTCCTGTGTTTCTGTTCAGAAAAGGGCAGGCTTCCCATGGATATCAAAAGACATGGCATATCAAGTTGCAGTAAGACTAAGCACCTCCCCTCATATTAAGGCTGGGCAAGGCAACCCAGTATGAGGAATAGGGTCTCAAAAGCCAGTAAGAGAGTTAGAGACAGCTCTTGCTCCCACTTTTAGGAGTCCCACAAGTAGACCAAGACATACAACTGTCACATATGTGTAGAGGGTCTAGGTCAGTCCCATGCAGGCTCCCTGGATGTTGGTTCAGTCTCTATGAGCTCCTATGAGCACAGGTTAGTTGATTCTGTGGGTTTTCTTGTGATGTCCTTGACCCCTCTAGCTCTTACAATCTTTTCTCCCTCTCTTCAGCAGTATTCCTCAGGCTCGGCCTAATGTTTGACTGTGGGTCTCTGCATCTGTTTCCATCAGTTGCTGGAGGAAGCATCTCTGAAGAAAATTGTTGTTTTCCAGCTTTTACTGTGATGAATATATATATGTATATATCAAGATGTCATTTAAATAATTTTAAGTGTAAGTCAATATTATTAATTGCATTGTAATGATGTAGAAATATCACTACTATTTTCAAAATTTTTTCCATAACATTTGTGCCAAAGTCACAAAATACAAAAACTATGCCCATTAAATAGTAACTGATAAGTCTAATATATATTTTTTTGATTTCCTATTCTAGATATTTCATCAAAGAGAAAATGTACCGCATTTGCTGTGCTTAACCTTTCTTATTTCAGGTAGCATAAATGTTTTTAAGATTCATCCACACTATAGAAGCTACCAGTATTTTCTTTCTTTGGCTGAACAACATTCTGTTATATGTATATAGGACTTTTTGTGAACCTGTTCATCTACCAGTGGGCATTTGTAGTTTCTATCCTATGGCTATTGTAGATGTGATGGTTAATATTGACAACAAGATTTAGAATCACTTAGAGGATAAGTCTCTTTTGATGCCTGTGAGGGCTAATCGTGACTAGATCGAGATAGGAAAACCCACTCTAAATATGGGTGGTACGAGTCTCTGTGATTGAGTCCCCAGACTGAATAAGGAGGAGTGAGTTGAGCAACAGCATTCATCCCTGTCTGCTTACCAGCTGCCTCAAGTGCCCTTCACCAAGATTTTACTATCATGACGCACTGTGCTTTCAAACTCTGGGCCCAAATAGACCAACTTTTCTGTCCTCTCTCTCTCTTCCCCTCTCTTTCCTTCTCTCCTTTCTTTCCTTCCTTTCTTGTTTGGGCTGCTTTTGTCAGGGTATTTTATAAGAGCAACAGGAAAAATACGTAAGTGAATTATATTGAACTGGACATCAATGCACAAATAGCTGTTGAAGTTTTTAGTTCTTTGGTGTGTATACCTAGAAGTAGAATGTCTATAAATCTTGATTTTTTTCCCTCCATTGCTTCATCCTCAGCAGGCAAAATACAACCTGGCCCTCATTTCTCATTAGAGAAAAGCGATATTTTTCTCTCCTTTAGCCGTATTGCCCACGAAAATAATTCTGTTTGGTCATGTTCTGATCTCATACTCTGAATTGAGCATTAAAACCAGAGTGAAACTCTTTCATGACTGTGTGACTTACAACACTGTTGTATAATAGGACTGTTTTCCATGGTAAATAGATGCAGTGTTTCAAGAAATGGGGATGCTGGTGGGCAAAAAGACAACCAGTACAGTATCATTATATGTGTATGCAAAATTTTCATTTTGGATGTTTTTTAAGAAATGCTCGGAGGAGAGGAATGGCTTAGGAAAGGTAGAGTTGGAGTTTTGGCAAGAATGACAGAAAACATGTTTTCCTATTTGGAGCCCTAATTGCTATCCTCTGCTGAGAGCACTTTGAGGATATCTCACAGGGATGAAAATGTGCAGATATTAGAACTACACAGCCCTTAATATAGTCTCAAGAAAAACTTTTCAATTAATGCCTCAATAAGCATGGCCATGGCTGTTCTTTCCAGTCTGTGAGCCTGAAAAAAATAGGAAACATCCAAAGGTTTAATCAATGGACTAAAAGATAAATTGTAATGTTTTCTTACAATGGAATGCTATACCACCATTAGAACATTAAAAACACTCTAGAACTATATGTATCTAGGTAGATAGGCTCCAAATATAGCATTCAATGCAAACAAACTATAGTACTGCAAGTACTTTGCAACAGCATTATGCAGTTATTAGAAAATATACAAGAGTATTTCTATAATGTTGGAGATATGTATCTATTAAACAAAATCATAAAATAATTAGAAGATTATCTAACTATTAAGTAGTAAGGAGGAAAATGGACATGGAAAATCTTAAGGGATTTCAATTTTGTCGTGCCGTTATATTTTTATTTTAATTTAAAATTTGCTAAATCAAAGTGATTAAATGTGAACAGTTCTTAATTTAGGCAGGCTGGGTTGTATTTTCTTTACTGTTCTGTTTTTGAAACTCTCTTTTTTATTTTATTTTATAATTTAATTTAACTTTACCTATCAGCCATGGATTCCCCTGTCCTCCTTCCCACCCCCACCCCCGTCCCCCCCACCCCCGCGCCCTCCCTCCAACCCACCCCTTTTCCCATCTCCTCCAGGGCAAGGACTACCCTGGGGATTCAGCTCAGCCTGGTAGATTCAGTCCAGGCAGATCCAGTCCCCTCTTCCCTTCACCCAGGCTGAGCAAAGTGTCCTGCATAGGCCCCAGGCTCCAAACAGCCATCTCATGCACTAAGGACAGGTCCTGGTCCCACTGCCTGGGGGCTTCCCAAACAGTTCAAGCTAATCAACTGTCTCACTTATCCAGAGGGCCTGATCCAGTTGGGGGCTCCTCAGCTATTGGTTCATAGTTCATGTGTTTCCACTAGTTTGGCTATTTGTCCCTGTGCTTTTTCCAATCATGGTCTCAACAATTCTTGCTCATACAATCCCTCCTCTTTCTCGCCAATTGGACTCCTGGAGCTCCACCTGAGGCCTGGCCATGGATCTCTGCATCCGGTTCCCTCAGTCATTGGATGAGGTTTCTAGCATGACAATTAGGGTGTTTGGCCATCCTATCACCAGAGTAGGTCAGTTCGGGCTTTCTCTCGACCATTGCCAGTAGTCTATTGTGGAGGTATCTTTGTGGATTTCTGTGGACCTCTCTAGCACTTTGCTTCTTCCTATTCCCATGGGATCTTCATTTATCATGGTATTTCTTTCCTTGTTCTCCCTCTCTATTCTTGATCCAGCTGGGATCTCATGCTCCCCAAGTTCTCTTTCCCTCGACCCTTGCCCTTCATTACCCCCCCACCACACCCAGTTTGCTCATGTAGATCTCATCCATTTCTCTGTCGTTGGGCGATCCCTGTGTCTTTCTTGGGGTCCTCTTTACTAGGTAGCCTCCCTGGAGTTGTGAGTAGCAGTGTAGTCATCCTTTGTTTTACATCTAGTATCCACCTATGAGTGAGTACATACCATGTTTGTCTTTCTGAGTCTGGGTTACCTCACTCAGGAGGATTTTTTTCTAGATCCATCCATTTGTCTGCAAACCTCATGATGTCATTGTTTTACTCTGCTGAGTAGTACTCCATTGTGTATATGTACCACATTTTCTTTACCCATTCTTCAGTTGAAGGGCATCTAGGTTGTTTCCAGGTTTTGGCTATTACAAACAATGCTGCTATGAACATAGCTGAGCACGTGCCCTTGTGGTATGATTGAGCATTCCTTGGGAATATGCCCAAGAGTGGTATAGCTGGGTCTTGGGGGAGATTGATTCCCAATTTTCTAAGAAAGCGCCATATTGATTTCCAAAGTGGCTGTACAAGCTTGCATTCCCACCAACAGTGTAGGAGAGTTCCCCTTGCTCAACATCCTCTCTACCATAAGCTGTCTTCAGTGTTTTTGATCTTAGCCATTCTGACAGGTGTAAGGTGGTATCTCAGAGTCATTTTGATTTGCATTTCCCTGATGATTAGGGATGTTGAGCAATTCCTTAAATGTCTTTCAGCCATTTGAGCTTCCTTTGTTGAGAATTCTCTGTTTAGCTCTATAGCCCATTTCCTAATTGGACTGTTGGGCATTTTGATGTCTACTTTCTTGAGTTCTTTACATATTCTGGATATCAGTCCTCTGTCAGATATGGGGTTGATGAAGATCTTTTCCCATTCTATAGGCTGTCGCTTTGCCTTGTTGACCGTATCCTTTGCTCTACAAAAGCTTCTCAGTTTCAAGAGGTCCCATTGATTGATTGTTTCTCTCAGTATCTGTGTTACTGGTGTTATATTTAGTAAGAGATCTCCAGTGCCAATGCATTCAAGACTATGTCCTACTTTCTCTTCTATCAGGTTCAGAGTAACTGGATTTATGTTGAGGTCTTTGATCCACTTGGACTTAAGTTTTGTGCACGGTGACAGATATGGATCTATTTGCAGCCTTTTACATGTTAACATCCAGTTATGCCAGCACCATTTGTTGAAGATGCTTTCTTTTTTCTGTTGTACAGTTTTGGCTTCTTTGTCAAAAATTGTATGTTCATAAGTGTGCGGATTAATTTCAGGGTCTTCAGTTGGATTCCATTGGTCCACATGTTGGTTTTTATGCCGGTACCAAGTTGTTTTTATTACTGTAGCTCTATAGTAGAGCTTGAAGTCAGGGATGGTGATGCCTCCAGAGGTTGTTTTATTGTACAGGATTCTTTTGGCTATCCTGGGTTTTTTGTTTTTCCATATGAAGTTGAGTATTGTTCTTTCCAGTTTTTAAAACTCTTTACAGGGAACAAATTAGCACATGATTGTAGTTCAATGGAAATTCAATTATTCTTTATTCTTTTCACTTGTTTTTGTTTATATCTTCTATTTTTGAGACAGAGTCTCTCTATTATGTAGCTCTGGCTGTCTTTCAACTTGCTCTGTAGACCAGGTTGGCCTCAAACTCATAAAGAATCATGTGCCTCTGACTCCTGAGTGCTAGGATTAAAGGTTATGCCACTATGCATGGCCTGTATTCTTTATTCTTAAATTTTCATAGTTTCTATGTACACAGGTAGATAAAGATCAATAAGATATTTTATTGCTTTTGAGAAATATTTAAAACAAGTTCTTGTCAAAATGTCCATGCTGTGTTGTACTGTGCCATCTTCCACCGTTTATGTGTTGGAGTGTGTTTTGTTGTTGATCTTCCTTGTACTCCTAACAAAATACCCAGTGTGTTTCCCATTAATCTCAGAATCCCTCCCAACATTCAGCCCTACAACTTTGACATGCCTCCTCTTATCTTAGTAAACAATGAGATTGCTCCATGGCTGTTAAAAGCTGGCAAAAATAAACTGTCCAAATCAGAATTCCTGTGAGAAGGAAGTCTTGGGACATGAAGATAGATTTCAGAAATCCTATTCATACCAGGAGGGAAAAGTCATTAAATAATTGTGCATGAGGCAGTTGGTGACAGCCTTGTCTCTTTGGGTTTTATAAAAATGATAACAGAAGTATTTGCAACATCTTGCTTGATTCTAATATGGTTCGCATTTTATAATAGGAACTTTACAAGCCAGACAAAGAATGTCAGAAAGAGCATTGCTTGCTGAGCACTGACATCACTATGTGGGAATGAGTGAGTATTGTCTTACACAATGGAATGTGTTCTATCCCTCCTCTGAGAGAGAATTTGGCTTGGTATGCAAATTAAAATATTGTTTTGAAAAATTTGTTGCATCGAATTACAGAAAAAAGTTTCCAATCCAGTTCTTTGGTCCACTGTTGGCAAAGCAGTTGACAGCAGACTTGTCTAGCCAGTTTGTCTGGGCCACGCTCTGGATTTTGTGATAGAGCTCAATCAAGGAGAATTGTCCTTTGGCAAAGAAGTAAAAGAGCTCTGAATTCTTGGGGTCTCTGTTTAAATGGTTTTATCAGGCACAGGAGAAAGGAAGGATGGTTTACTTGTAATACTTCTAAGCCCTTAAAAGCATTTCAAATTTGAATGCCTGCTATTTCACTTTCCCTTTGTTGCTGAGTTGGCAGGTGAGATAATGGTAGCTAGTTACTTGGAGTGGCTGGCCTTCCTGTTCTTTCAGACTTAACCTGTGAGGATCTATCTCTGAACGAAGCTTTCTTGTCTGAGGCTCTGAAACCAGGAAACAATGTGAAACTTCAGAAATGCTGTATATTTCGCAGCTCTTCTCTTTGAGGTCATTTGGCTGGACTGAGACTGAGTTCGCTGGTGGGCATTCAGAAAGCAAAATCACTTCAGCCTATGGTTCATACATTATGCTCATAGCTCATGCATAATACTCATGGCTCATGCATTGCTCTCAGGGCTCATGCATTGCTCTCATGGCTTATGCATTACTCTAGGGCAGTGGTTCTGGAAGAGTGATTCAGAATAACACCCTCAGCACACTGGGGAGCTTGTTAGAATTGCATGATTTTGCAGTCTACTTCAGACTTGTTGGGGTGGGGCCCAGAAATCTGTGACTTGTCAAGCACTGCAGGTACTGGGATCCACACTTGAAATTGAGAACCACTGTTTCAGGTGGATCTATCTACTTGAATGGAGAAAACTCCACATCTGAACATTTTTCCTCTACTTCTTAGTATGATTCCTCCTGATTGAAATATGCTTCAGTTATTGAAGAGAAAGATAAAACAGAAATCTTGAGTTCATTGAACAGTAAGGGTAAGCCAGTGCTTGACACTGGTGGTCTCATTTTATATGGAAAGTAATTATGAAGGCAGGTCACTTGATCCTATTTGTAATTTGTGTCTTTTCTTATTAATTATAGCAAATTTAGTTGTTTGGCAATTTTATCTTTTTCTTCTTTTGTTGTCTTGGATTTTTGGCTTTTCTGTGTTCAGGGAAGGAGGCCCAGCCCCAGAGTATGTAATATAATTGGGGGTAAATGAAACCTCATTTTCCACATCTTTTCTAGTGATTGATTTGATAGTGCACATGTAATCTGGATCTGGTTCATTTCCCCATTCAGTGTTGGGGAAAATTTGTAGAGGCTGCTGAGAAAATTATCCTTCTTGATATAGACCTACATAAATAAAAAAGTTCTCATCAGTTTGGACTGCTGTCTCATCATGATACGGTGTTTGGTTAGAATTGCAGACGCTATCTTGCAACCATCAAGAAAAATTCAAGAAAGATCTTTTTGTGTTCCAGTCTGGATTTCCAATTTTGTGAGTTAATAAAACTTAATCATCTTGTGTCTTCATAATGAAAATATGCATGTTGAGGATGCATATGTATAAGCAATGGAGTAAGGATCAGAATCCAGTTTCAACCAATGGTAACATTCTCCTAGTATGTTCTCTCACTCACTCACGTTGGCTCCCTTTGTTCCCTCCAACAAAATAATTTTTCAGGGCAACTTCTTTTTAGTGTTTCTTTGAAACTAGTATTGCTTGAAAAATTGAGTATTTAAACTGTATTTAAATTTCAGTGGACAAAATAAATAAAATTTTCTTACTACCAGTGCATGGAATTCAAAGTTCCAGGAAAGTGACCAGCAGAAATATGAAAGTCTTTGTAAATAACATTATAGTATATATAATTTAGTGGTTTATCATTATTTCTGACTTGAGTTAGAATCACCTAGGAAGCTCACCTGTATATGTGTGTGTGTAAGAGAATCCATTTCCAGAGAGAATAAACTAAGTGGGCATTATCTACCCTGAATGGGAATGCTGTTATCCCATGGGCTAGGGTCTACATCCGAAAAAACAGGAGAAAGTGAGCTGACCACAAACATTCATCTCTTTGCTTCCTGACCGCAGAAGCCAAATGACCAATTGTATTATACTCCAGCCACCCTGCCTTGATGGACTGTATCTTCTCAGACTATGATCCTAAATAAATCTTACTTCTTTAAGTTACTTCTTATCAGATATTGGTAAAAGCAATGAGAAAAATTACCTCTAGCTACAAGATACTTTAGATATTTTAGACTAGATTGTCACAAGTAACAGGTACCTTGGTTTGTTTCCTGTAAATTTATAATGGGCACATTCTCCCAGCAAAAAATGCAAACATTCCACAAAGCCACATTTCTCCATGAATCACTCTATTCTGTGGGATGTCTTTCTGTTGTGAATATGTGTTGCTCTGATTGGTTGATAAATGAAGCTACATTGGCCTATGGCAGGGCAGGATGGAGCCAGGTGGGAAAATCAAAGGGAGATATTGAAAGGAGAAAGGAAAGGCAAAGGAGATGCCAAAGGAACAACAACATGCCAGCAGACTCATAAACCACGGAACACATGGCAAAACAAAGATTAATAAAATTGGCTGAGTTTAGTTATAAGAGCTAGCTAGCAAGAAAATTGAACCATAGACCATGGCCATGTAATTCGTAATTGATATAAGCTTCTGTGTGTTTACTTGGGTCTGAGCGGCTACGGGACCTAGCGGGACACAGGAAAACTTCTAGCTACACTCTATCCTACCTTCTTCTCCAAAAAGAAGTCACTATTATCTGTTAGTATCATATTATTATACTATTTTCTATACTTTTATACATTTATATGGTATTTTTTCTTTCCACAAAGTTTCACGGTGAATGATAAATTAAATCTTAAGTGGTAAATGCTTAAAATGGTTGGGTTATGAATATTCTAAATTACTTATATTCAAGGATTAAAGTGCATTTTCTTGAGACAAAGTTCTAGTTTTTGCATATAGTATTTTTAGTTTATTGAAAATTTACAGAAAGAGCTGTCTTTCACAGTATTTCCCTATAAGGTATCCATGTCATACTGTCATTATAATCCTAGCTTTTCTTTTTTCTTTTCTTTTTTTTTCTTTGTGATTTTTCCAGATAGAGTTTCTCTGTGTAGCTCC
>CABHPH010122752.1:62358-78703 GCA_902168325.1 Peromyscus nudipes | reverse complement strand
GGTGTGTGTGATTACAGGTGTGTGGAGAGCACACATCGGCTTTCAGTGTTGTTCCTGAGGGGCCGCTTTCCTGGCTTTTTTGTTTTGTTTTCCAGAGGGTTTCTCTGTGTAGCTCTGGTTGTCCTGGAACTCACTTTGTAGACCAGGCTGGCCTCAAACGCCTGCCTCTGCCTCCTTAGTGCTGGGATTAAAGGCGTGCATCACCATCACCTCCCTGTGTTTTTGAGACAAGGTCTCCAGTAGAACTAGGTTAGGCTGACTGGCTGGCCTATGAGCCCAGAGATCCTCCTGTCTCACTTATCCAGCCCTGGGATTTCAAGAGTGTGCAGGTGCTGGGCATCAAGTTCAGTTCCTCATGTTTGAGCAGCAAGCCCTTTACAGACTGAACTAGCTCCATAGCCTCGGCTTCTTCTTCCGTTTCTCCTCTGCTTTCCTTCTTCCCAGTTGCACATTACTCCTAGCTGTGTATTAACTAACTAAATTTGATTTGTCATGGAGAGGGTTTATTGTGCACTATCTCCTTTGGCAGAACAAAAATGAAAACACTTTCCCCTAACAGCTTGTTTATCCCTCCCTCTCTCTTCTCCCCTTTCTCCCTGCCCTCTCTCTGACTCCCTTCCCTTCACTCTCTCCACCACCCCCAATACACAGCTAGTAACCCAGGCTGGCCTTGAACTCCGACCTTCCTGCTTCTACCTCCCAAGTGCAGGGATTACACGTGTGTACCACTGTACCTTGCTTCTGGGAAACCAATTCTGATTTTATGTTTTGAGAGAATGTCTTATAATACAAATACCTGTTTTGAGGGGTTTTCATTTTTACTTCTGTGTTCTTTTGAAATAAGGTCTTGCTATGTATCCTTGTAGGCTGGCTTGGTACTTGGTATATACTACAGGTTGGCCTCAGATTCATGGTGGACCTTCCGCCTTAGCCTCTCAAGTACTGGATAATAGTCATGCCCTGTCACACCTGGCCAGTTCCCTGATAGTAGTAACATTTCTGCACACATACATTTCAAGTACAGTGAGGTAATCATTCAACAGGTATAGGAGATACTCTTCCTTCGTGGGCAGGAAACAGCCGGGTACTAGGTTTATTTCTAAGAGTAAGGGAGAGAAAGGGCCTGGGAAGAGGAGATGGAGTTTTTAGAGACCAGTTTTATATACTTGATAGTTTTGCTGTTTGTCTCAACTTGGTGGGGTTAAAGATGATTTATGTTCCAATTTTGGCCTTGGGGCTTGCAAAGTTTCTCCCCCCCCCCCATTTTTTTCTTAGCAATTTTCCTTCTTTTCTTTCTTTTTTTTTAAGTTTTTGGAGACAGACTTTCTCTGTGTAACCACCCTGGCTGTCCCGTAACTCTCTTTGTAGACCAGGCTGGCCTGGAACTCACAGAGATCTGCCTCCCAAGTGCTGGGACTAAAGGCAGGTGCCACCGCACAGTTAGCATTTTTTCTTTAAAATTTATTTTTCATACAATATATTTTGATTATGTTTTCCCTTCCCCCAGATCCTCCCCATCTCTCTATCCACCCAACCTTATGTTCTTTCTCTTGAAACAAAAACAAAAAAACCCACAAAACAAAAAACCCACAAAACAAAAAACCATTAAGTGAAAATGCCATAACAAAACAAAATGAGAATATTTATTTATTTATTTATTTGTTTGTTTGTTTACTTTTGGTTTTTCGAGACAGGGTTTCTCTGTGTAGTTTTGGTACCCGTCCTGGATCTCGCTCTGTAGACCAGGCTGGCCTCGAACTCACAGAGATCTGCCTGGCTCTGCCTCCTGAGTGCTGGGATTAAAGGCGTGCGCCGCCGCCGCCGCCGCCGCCGCCGCCTGCGCCGCCGCCCAGTGAGAACATTTTTTTTTTATGTGTATGATGTTTTGCCTGCATGTGTATGTACAACATGTATGTACCTGGTGTCTGTGGAGGGTACAGGAGGGTGTCATATCACCGGAACTGGAGTTATGGGTAGTTGTGAGCCAATATGAGGGTTCTGGGAACTGAGCCTGGATCTTTTTTGCAAGAGCAGTAAGTGCTTTTAACTACTGAGCTACGTCCCCAGTCCTTTTCCCAATAATTTAGAAGGAAACCTAATCATTTGACTTGTCAAGGAGCTTCACTCAATTTCCATTAACCTTGATGTCAGTGTGGTAGTTGCTGCCACTTCTAGGAAATTAAGCATCTTGAGCTAGTTAAAAACAAAACATGGGCTGGAGAGATGGCTCAGAGGTTAAGAGTACTGACTGATCTTCCAAAGGTCCTGAGTTCAGTTCCCAGCAACCACATGGTGGCTCACAACCATCTGTAATAAGATCTGGTGCCCTCTTCTAGCCTGCAGGCAAAACATGCAGACAGAACACTGTATACATAATAAATAAATAAATCTTAAAAAAAAAAAAAAACCAAGGCTGGGGATTTAGCTCAGCAGTAGAGCACTTGCCTAGCAAGCACAAGGCCCTGGGTTCGGTCTTCAGCTCTGAAAAAAAAAATAATAATTGAGTCCCTCCCCTCACCCCAAAAAACTTAGTATTTTGTGATTAATGTTATAATTTCTGCCATAAGCTATAATAGGAGTCTGTGAGTTCCTAACTACTGCGATCATCTTTGTTGATACAGCCAAGAGATTCTACTACTTTCAAAGAAAAGAGCTTAGGTGCTGCATCATATAGTGAGATACTATTTAACAGTAAAGACTGAAATAGATCAGAGGTTGCTTAGAGTTGGGTGAAAAATAAAGTGTCTACTAATGGGGTAGGTTTTTTTTTTTTTTAAAAAAAAAGAAATTCTGTAGTATCTGAATTTAAAGGAGTAAATTCTATAGTATATGAATTATAGTTTAGTAAAACAGAACAGAAGGATGAGAGGAAGTGAAAGGGAAGTAATCCATGGAGCTGATCCTGTGGACACTGACCTTTTTCTTCCTCCTTGCCACAGCTTTCCCCGGTTCCAGCTTTTTGGTGCAGGCAGAAATTGCTTCCAGGACAGCAGTGCAAGTGCACTGTACAGCCTCTGCATAAGTTAGCTAATAACCACGCTCCTTAGCACTGGTCAGTGCATCATTCTCAGAGCAGGATAATGTATGGCAGCATCTTTTGCCACTGTTTTGTTGAAAAATTACCCAGGTAATAACACTTCCTGTATGTGCCAAGTGTTACAGTATGTTCAACAGAGTTAGATTCTTGACTCTTGGCTCAGAAACTTGTTCTGTCACCAGCTTAAATAAACCACTCTTAGTTGGTATTTCTCTTTCATTTACCATTATAGCATGAACGTCTCAGGAACTGCTGGTTGTGGTAACTCCATTGCACCTGCATGTATTTTTAGCGGTGTGTTTTTTACAAATTGGGATCTATTTTTGTTTGGGGTTTACTCCGATAGAGTAACCTTATAATTTGTTGGCTTTAGAGTAAAGATGATAACATAGTAGACCTATAATTTGTTGACTTTAGTTTAGAATACCTATTTTCTTCTGTCATAAAGCTCTGGAAGAATGAAAGTTAAAACAGTTTGGGTCTGCTGGTCGGTGGTGGCTCACACCTTTAATCCTGGTACTCACGAGGCAGAGGCAGTTCTGATCTATAGAGTGAGTTCCAGGACAGCCAGGGTTACACAGTGAAATCCTGTCTTGAACCCTCCTCCCCCCCCAAAAAAAATAGTAGTTTGGGGTAATTTAATATGCTTAGATTATAAACATTCTCCATTCCAGTCATTCTGCTCATACTCTGTAACACAGGAAAAGATTGTTCAAGTCTAATGATATTTGAAATCCAAGACTTCTTCCTTTGAAGATTTTCAAGCCCTTTAGATAGAAAGGTTTTAAATTTGACTGCCCTGGCACTTTTAGTATGTATTCAGTCAAGGCTGTCACAAATAAATGGACAGACATTTTTTGTTTTGTTGACTCTTTGAGAGAGTCTCCTGGACCGATGTATGTATATCAGAGTGGCCTTGAACTTGTGGCAGCCCTCTTACTGCTGGGATACAGCTGTGCACCACCATATCAATGGTCTGATCAAATAAGACTGTTGATACTTATTCAACATTTCTTTTGTTGTTTGTTTTTTTGAGACAGAATTATATGTTGGCTGTCCTTGATTGTCCTTCCCTGCTTCCCAAGCGTTGGTATTATAAGCAAATTATAAGCATGTTATCTATCATCCAAAATTTCTGATAACCTGAAATTTGGCTTACATTAGCACCATTTTTCGAATAGTTTGGTTCTTTGTGCCTTAATATGGGTAATTTGTAGGATTTAGTTCCAGGGAGAGTACTGACATATCAGTGGTAGCTGTAACAGTGTTGACAAATGCTAGAGTAAAAGTAATAAGGCTTCCAGAAACTTCTGAATCAAAGGGTATTTAGAATAGGTAGTTCTGTATTTCCAGAAGTTGGCAGCAGAAGCCCATGTACTGACCTTTGCCTGAAATTAAATCTCTAGAGCTGTGATTAGCTCTCTGAAGTTTAGTGTGTACAGAGACCAATAATGCTTTAAATTCAGTGTATGCCTGCAGTTCCAGGATTTAGGAGGCTGAGGAATAAGATTAAGAGTTGTAATATATTCTGGGCTGCCTAGTGAAACACCGCCTCAAAAAAAAAAAAAATGAAACCAGACTTAAGCATAGAGGTGGCATGTCGTCATTTGATATTACTATGCTTCTTGAGAACCGGGCAGTGGTGGCGCACGCCTTTAATCCCAGCACTAATGGGGAGGCAGAGGTAGGCTGATCTCTGTGAGTTTGAGGAGACAGAGGCAGGTGGATCTCTGTGAGTTCGAGGCCAGCCTGGTCTACAGAGTGAGTTCCAGGACAGGCTCTAAAGGTATACAGAGAAACCCTGTCTCTAAAAACCAAAAAACAAACAAACAAACAAAAAAACCACAAACAAACAAACAAACAGAACAAAAAGAAATGATAAATTTTCTAGCAAATTCCATCCTTACTAACTTAACTATTTTATTTTTATTGGTGTTTTGTGCCTAGTGCCTGTGGAGGCCAGAAGAGGGTGTTGGATCTCCTGGAACTGGAGTTGCGGATGGTTGTTAATCACCATTTGGGTGCTGGGAATTGAACCTAGGTCCTTTGAAAAAACAGCCAGCATTCTTAGCTGCTGAGCCATCTCTCCAGCCCTCACAATACTTTTTTTGTTTATTTATTTGTTTTTTGAGACAGGGTCTCACTATTTAGCCCTCGATGTCCTGAAACACTATGTTGTCTAGACTGGCCTTGAACTCACCAATATCAGCCTGCTTCTGCCTCTTGTGCTGGTATTAAAGGTGTGCAACAAAACATCCAGCAACCTAAATGTTTTTAAATGTACTTTATGCACTTTGAGTGTATCAGATCTCAGCCTTTTCATCTTGCAAAGCTGAGACTCCACCCACTGAACTACTCCCTGTTTCCTTCTGGCTCCTACCCCACCCTAGTCCTTGGTAACCACATCCTATTTTCTGTTTCTGTTAGTCTGACTCTCTTAAAATACCTCATGTAAACAGAACCCTGAAGCATTTTTCCATCCATTACCTCCCCTCCTCCCTCCTCTCATCTCTTCTCCTGTTTCTCCCTCCACTTCTTTCCTGCTCTCTTCTCCCTTGTCTTCCTACCCCCTCTTCTCCTCCCGCTCTCCTTCCTTTCTCCCCTCGAGTCTCACTGTATCGCCCAGACTTGTCTGGCACTCAAGATCCTTGTGCTTCCAGGACTATTAATGATAGTAATAATAATGATTCTTAATTTTAAGTTTTATCTTTGAGAGTTTCATACGTGTATGCAACAAAATATGGTCACAACTACCTCCAATTCCTCTTATATTTTCCCCAACATGGTCCCATCCCAGATTTTTTTTTTTTTATAAATCAATAAATTCAGTTGGTGTTACCCATATGTACATGGAGTGTGGGGCCATCCACTGAAGCTCAGAAACCTCCCAGTGGCCACTTCCTCAAAATAGAATGAATAGCTCCTCAGTAAGAGTTGGGATCTGTCGATCATCTACCCCATCTATGATGGGATTTGGCTGGCTTGATCTTGTTCAGGGCTTGTGCAGGTGACTACAGCTGCGGTGAGCTCCTGAGTGCAGTGGCCATGTCATGTCCAGAGTGGGCATGCTCAGACCTCTTCCCATCCTCTAGCTCTTACTCACGTTCTTCTCACTCCTAACCTTCCCTGAGCCTTGCTGGTAATAGGGTTGATATAGATGTCCTGGTTAGGACGAGCAGCTCGACCAGCCACACATCTCTTCACTGTCTGCTGTCAACTGCAAAAAGAAGCTTCTCTGACCAAGGCTGAAAGCAGCCCAGGTCTGTTGGCACCAGAAACTGGGAAAATGGGATGACTTTAGTAGTTCTGTTTTTTTTTTTTTTCTTGTGGTGCTTGTGCTTGAACCCAGGACCTTACACATGGTATGTAAGTTCTCCTGTACTAACTACAGCCCCAGCTGGCTGTAGTGATGCATGTTTTTAATCCCAGCCCTCAGGAGGCAGAGGCAGGGGAACCTCTCAGTTTGAGGCCAGCCTGATCTACAGAGTAAGTTCCAGAACAGCCAAGACTATACAGAGAAACCCTGTCTTGAAAAACAAAACAAATAAAAAATAATAACCCATAACCTCACTGAAAAATATCAAACTGAAACAATAAATTTTAATGCCTTTGTACATAGTTAAAAATTAGTATTTTAGTTAGCACATAGAAAAAAAGGTTTCATTGTGACATTTTAATCCTTATTTATCATATGTATAATTTACTTTGTTTATATCCTTCCCTCCACCACCCTTTTTTGTTTCCTTCCTTCTCTTCCGTTTCCTTTTCTGCCTCCTAAATATTGCCTCTTTTGCTTTTGTGTGTGTGTGTGTGTTTCTATAATCTGAATATGAGAGAAAATGTGCAATACTTGGTTTTTCTTTCCTCTCTAGTTCCCCTCTCCTTCCTTCAAACTCCTCCTCCCTCTTAACTACATCACAACCCACATGTAATAAATCTTTATGCTATTCTTCATAGTTCTTCATAGTGGCCATATATTTTTTACATACCTACCAATAGTGTGCAAGGATTCCATTTTTTCCATACTCTCTTTAGCACTTTCTTTTTGTTTTGAGTATAGTAGCCATCCTAGTGGTCGTGAGGAGATAGCTCATTCTGGTTCTGATTTTGTTCCCTCATAACTAATGATATTGAGCATCTTCTTGTATGTTTACAGAACATTTGTAGATCTTTTTGAAGGAAAAGTTCCTTCTTGATTTATTGTTTCAGTTTGATATTTTTCAGTGAGGTTATGGGTTACTGTAAACATATTCCTCTTTCTTTGCAAATAACAGAATAACTCTATCTCTGGACATTCCTGAAAGAAAGATTTTAAATGTACTTACAACCTTCTGAATGAATTAGTGCACAGACATAACAAGTCAATTACTAGGATATTAGATCTTACCCTCAGTGCCAAGTGCACAGACATAACAAGTCAATTACTAGGTTATTAGATCTTACCCTCAGTGCCACATTTCACTCCTTGCTCTGCGTTTCTTGAAAAATCAGGCAGGTAGATCTGAGTTTGAGGCTAGCCTGTTATGACACAGAGAAAGGAGGAAAGGAAGGAAGAAAATCAGAGCTTCCTGGACAACATGCCAGTCTACAAACCCTTCCTTAGATCTAGTTTTACTGTTATTTATATTTAATTTTTTAATTTATTTACTTTTATGGGCATTGGTGTTTTGCTTGCAGGTAAGTCTGTGTGAGAGTGTCAGATCTTGGAGTTACAGACAGTTGTTAGCTGTCATGTGGGTGCTGGGATTTGAACCCGGGACCTTTAGGAAGAACAGTCAGTACCCTTAACCTCTGAGCCATCTCTCCAGCCCTATATTTAATTATTTTTTAAGACAGGGTTTCTCTATTATGTAGCTCTGGCTGTTTTGGAACTCACTATGTAGATTAGGCTGGCCCACTGGGATTAAAACAATGCACCACCACCTAGCTGGCTTTGGTGTTAGTTTTTAATGCCAGCACTTGGGAGGCAGAGGCAGAGAGGCAGGCAGTTCTCTGTGAGTAGGAGACCAGTGTGGTCTACATAGTGAGTTCCAGGATAGCCAAGGATATGTAGAGAGACCCTGTCTCAAAACAACAAAACAAAACAAAAGCAATGTACCACCAAATTTGGCTAAGAGCAATGTTTCTTTTTTCTTTCTGGTGTTTTGAGACAGGGTTTCTCTGTGTGATTTTGGAGCCTTTCCTGGATCTCCCTCTGTAGACCAGGCTGGCCTTGAACTCACATGTGGGGGTATTGTGTTCCCCAAAATATTGTGTATGCTAATAAACTTATCTGGGGTCAGAGAACAGGACAGCCACAATATGAAACAGAGGTTAGGCAGTGGTAGCATACTCCTTTAATCCTAGCATTCCAGAGACAGAAATCCCTCTGGATCTCTGTGAGTTCAAGGCCACATTGGAAACGGCCAGGCACGGTGATACACACCTTTAATCCCAGAAAGTCAGCCTTTAATCCCAGGGAGTGGTGGTAGAAAGCAGAAAGGTATATAAGGCGTAAGGACCAGAAACTAGAAGCATTTGGCCTGGAGAAACGGCCTGGAGAAGCATATGGCTGGTTAAGCTTTCAGGCTTCTAGCAGCAGTTCAGCTGAGACCCATTCTGGATGATAGCTCGGGGCATCCAGTCTGAGGAAACAAGACCAGCTGAGGATCCAGCGAGGTGAGATAGCTGTGGCTTATTCTGTCTCTCTGACCTTCCAGTGTTCACCCCAATAACTGGCCTCGGGTTTGATTTTATTAATAAGACTCTTTAAGATTCATGCTACACTCACAGAGATCCGCCTGGCTCTGCCTCCCGCGAGCTGTGATTAAAGGCGTGCGCCACTGCCACCCGGCATGCAGTGTTTCTTAATGTGAATATCACTGACATTTTGGACTAGGTATTTTTTTGTATGTGTGTAGAGTTCTGTACTGTAGACTATTTAGCAGCATTCCTGGTTTATATCCGTTATATGCTACTGACATCATCCAGTAGGGGCAGTCACATTTCTTCAGCATTGCTAAATTTCTTTGTGGGAGAAAAATAGCAATTGAATATAGTTATGAGAATAAGAGGATTCACTGTGCTTTTCTTTTACATTTTATGTAGGTTTTTTATACATTTAAAATTTTGTATGTTTGTTTGTTATTTAGCTCTGGTTGTCCTGCAACTTACTTTGCAGACCAAGCTGACCTTAAACTCAGAGATCTACCTGCCTATGTTTTCTGAGTGCTGGGTTTAAAGATGTGTTCTACCAAACTTGGTTTATGCATTTTAAAGATAATTTAGCTGGGTTTCGTAATAACTAAGCCCCCCCACACCTAGGGTTTCTCTCTGTAGCCCTAGCTGTCCTGGAACTCAATTTATAGACCAGGCTGGCCTTGAACTCAGAGATCTATCTGCCTCTGCTTCCTGAATGCTGGGATTAAAGGCATGTGCCACCACCATGTCCACCCCATAATAACTTAGTATGACTAGAAATGTATGAACTGTCTAGAGTTATATTAAGGGACAGAATGAGACTGAAAGAGCCTTTTTTTTTTTTGAGATAGAATCTCTCTGTACTAGTTACCTTTCTGTTGCTGTAATTGTTGCTGAATAAAACCCACCATAACCGGGCGGTGGTGGCGCATGCCTTTAATCCCAGCACTTGGGAGGCAGAGCCAGGTGGATCTCTGTGAGTTCGAGGCCAGCCTGGTCTACAGATCAAGATCCAGGACAGGCACCAAAACTACACAGAGAAACCCTGTCTCGAAAAACCAAACCAAAACAAAACAAAAAAAACAAAAAACCCCACCATAACCAAGGTGACTTACAGATGGAAGGGTTTGCAGGGGCTTAAGGTTTCAGAGGGAATAGGAGTCCATCACCATCATAGTGGAGATCACGGCTGCAGGCAGGCTTGGTGACAGGAGTAGCTGAGAACTCACATACGAGAGAGAGTAAGCTCAAAATGGCAAAGGTCTTCAAGCTTTCAAAACCCACTCCTACAGTGGGAATCCTCTCCGCCCATGACCTGGGGCTATCTGCTCTGATAGAGACAGTACTTCTTATCTGCCTATGTGACCACTTAAAAGAGGAGAAAGGGGGTCATGCTCTTTTGGGTGGTGAAGACTACATCAGGAGGCGTGAAGCAGCATGTGATCAGTCCCCAGCTTTCCAAGTACTCTGCAACTGGATTTACCTTATCCTGTATCAGTGAGTCTGTTTTCCCCATAGAACCCCTTAATAAATTGATGTATATAGATCATTGAGGTTCTCATTACAAGTGACACCCAGTGTGACCTGAACCTGAACCTGATGCCTGTGGCTAGTCCACATGGCCTGCTTTAGCCTCCCACATCCCACCCCCACCCCAGCCTCCGTGGCTGCCTGCCCCCTGCCTGGCACTTCCTGAGCACACACACAATTGTGCAGTGTGCCATTACCACCCCCCCCAGCCAGTCTGCCCAGCTCGGCTCCATTCCACCCCACTCACATCTGCTTGTGGTGCCTGCGTTCCAACACCTCCAAGTTGCTTTCCGCCCCATCAATTGGCAACGGTCAGCTGCAGCAGGCTCACTCAGACTCACCCGAGAGGCTTGAGCACTCAGTGCATGGAGCTGCAGGTCCAGCCGAGCTCCCAGCAGTAAGATAAGCTCCCAAGATAAAATAAATATTTTCTCTAGTTTTGCAAAAATGCAAATGGATTAGATATTGTTACTGTAATTCTTACTTAATAACTGTTTTTGTTTTACTATATTAAGGTTAAAACCTTCCTTTTTAATTAGACAAAAAAGGGGAAATGCTGTGGGATAATGCTCTTGTACATTGTAAAGATTTGTCACTCAGATTGGCTTATAAAATGCTGATTGGCCGGTGGCCAGGCAGGAATTGTTGGTGGGTGACCAGACTAGAATTCTGGAAAGAGGAAGGGTGGAGTCAGGAGTCACCAGCCAGATGCAGAGGAAGCAAGATGAGAATGCTGCACTAAGAAAAGGTGCCAAGCCACGTGGCTAAACATAGATAAAAATGATGGGTTAATTTAAGTATAAGAGCTAGTTAGTAATACTTGAGCTGCTGGCCAAGCATCAGTAAGTAATGTTAAGCCTCTGAGTCAATTATTTGGGAACAGGCAGGTGGGAGAGAAACTTCCACCTACACACTCCTAGTGACATACCTCTAGTAAGGCCATACCTCCTAAGCCTCCCCGAACAGGTGAAGCAAGGGCCAGGCATTCAACTGCCAGCGACTATGGAATATATCTGTTATTCAAACCACAGCTCTCAAAGCCTAGGCTGGACATTGAAGTTGCAGTGTAGCAAATGATGACCTTGAACTTCTGATATTCTGCCTTTCCCTCCTGAGTGCTGGGTTATGCATATGGTTTGTGAGGTATTAGGGATTGAACCCTAGGTCTCATGCATGCTAGGTAAGCATCCAGCTGAGCTACATTCCCAGTCCCATGAAAAGTTACATTTGAAGTAATTTATGGAAATGTATTTGTGTGCCAGTGTTCCTGTAACCAATCACCACAGATTTAGCCGCTGAAAATTCAGGTATTTGTACCCTGATTTCACTTCTGTAGGTCCCATGTCTGGGCACAGCGTGACTCATTTGGCTCTCTGCTCCAGGTTTCACAGGAATGAAGTGAAGATTCTCCAAGTTCTAAGAATAAATTGGTTTTGAGACTCCTTTAGCAGTTGTCAGAACTTATTTCCATGTGGTTGTGGGACTGAGGTCCCCAGTTCTCCCTGGTGGCTGTTGGGTGGTTGTTCTTAACCTCTACATTCATGATTCTCTTATCTTCAAACTCAGCAACAGTGGATGGGACATTGTTTCAAGTGTCTTCAGCTTCCCTTTCTTCCTCATCTTTTTTCTCCCTTTTTGTCTCACTAACTCTTCTTCCATAGTCCTCTGCTCCCAAGGCTTGTGTAATTCTATTGAGTCCACCAGGATAATTTCTTTCCAAGTCTTCTGATTAGCAGCTGCAGTTCATCTGTAGAGTCCTTCCACAACAGTTCCTAGATTGGTGTTTGATTGAATAACCAAGGAACAGGAATCCTGGAGGACATTTTTGGAATTCTTTCTGCTAAAGAAAGATGTGACTGAATGATAACAGTTTAAAAGAAAACATTCATTTCCAAAAATGTTTTGTTTCTTTCTCATTAGTGTCAGATTTATTGTGGTAGCAGGACTAGGGATGTAACTCTGTAGTAGGTGCCTGCTGATCATGCACCAGGTCCTGTTTCCGCAGCACTGAGGGAAAGGTGGTACTAAAGAAGAGGTTGGGAAGAGAGCTATGTATTTTGCAGTGCTGTTCACAATAAGTTATGCAACCAACCTAGATGCCAACCAGAGATACAGATAAGAACAAATTTGGTATGTATATACTGATTCTTTTTTTTTAGCCATAAAGAAGAACCAAGTCACCAGGTGTTGTGGTGCATGCGTTTAGTCCTAGCACTACGGAGGCAGAGGCTGGCAGATCTGAGGTTGAGGCCAGCCTGATTTATAGTGTGAGCTCTAGGAGAGCAAGGGCTGTACAGAGAAACAGTTTCCAAAAAAATTGAAGAGGAGGAGAAAAAGAAGGAAGAAGAAGAAAGAAGAAAAAAGAACCACCACCACCAAGTCATATTGCTTGTAGGAAAATGGATGAAACTAGAGGTCATCATGTTAAGTGAACTGAGACAATCTCAGAAAGTCAAATATTGATTTTTTTTCTCTAATTTGTGGTTTCTAGATCTTATATAGCCATGTAAAACCATGTATGTATGGTTTTAAAAAGAGAAAGAACTGTATGTTTATCGACCTGGCAATTACTATGGAAAAGGTTTGGGGTATTTATTACAAGAGGAAAAATGCAAATACTAAATTTGGAAACTCTTATTTTTTACAGTAGTCAGTGCTCAAGTCTTTTGTGTATCATGCAGACTAAATCACACATGAATGCATCGTAGAGTTTTGTTCTTTTGCCAGCCGGCCTACTAGAAGGGCCTGCTCTACCTGTTCAGAGCCATCCTCCTCACATCCTGCTTCAGCATCATCTTTACCAAAGTGCAGATCTGACTGGGCCTCCCTCCTTTTATACTTGTCCTTCAGTGGACTTGCTTTTCTCCCCTCCTTTAGTGGCCTTCCTTTACTCTCAGGAGGCCTGTTCTGTGGAGAGCGTGGCCTTTATGCCTGCCACTGCCACCACAGATGCCATTTGTCCAGCAGTCTCGAGACACTTGACTTCCCAAACGCACCAGCGTGCACTTGGCCCCATGTCTGCCCATCCTCTCCTTTGTTCATTATTTTATTCTGCAGTGCTGTGGATGGGACCCAGAGCACGTGCATGCCAGACAAGTGCTCTGCCATGTAGCCACTTCCCAGTTCTGCCATTTCCTCTTTGTCCCTACTGCTCTTTATATCTGCTTATCTGTTTCTTGTTTGTTTGTTTGTTTTTCAAGACAGGGTTTCTCTGTGTAGCTTTGGTGCCTGTCCTGGAACTCACTCTATAGACCAGGCTGGCCTCAAACTCACAGAGATCCACCTGCCTCTGCCTCCCAAGTGCTGAGATTAAAGGCGTGCGCCATTACCGATGGGCTGCTTATCTGTTTTATTCTCATTTATCTTTTAAGTCTCAATTCAAAGAGGAGGTGACCTTTGGACAGTCCCTCTCTAATACCTCCAGGTGTTAGTCATCTTCTGTTTGTCCCAGGCTCTAAACAAATGATAGTCAGCACCCGTGTCTCTTACATGATCCTGAAGCATCATCAGGGATTTCCTATCTTTTCTCAAAGTTGTCAGCTCCTTGAGAGCTGAAATGTCAGTTTCCTCTCTGTGTCCCTTATTCCTGGCTCAGAGCAGGGGGGCCAATAAGTGTTTGTGGAGTGCACTGAATCTGCTTAAACATTTATAGAGATATGGAGGGGGTTTTCCTGGGGAGTGGAGCAGGGGTGTTTTATTTGTTCATTTGCTTGGTTGAGAAAGGGTTTTGTATGTGTGATTCCCCTGCGTTGGCTTCTTGGTGCTGGGATCACACACATGCGCCACTACAGCAGGCTCAAGACACAGAGTTTTATGGAACTGGTTAGATACACTAATTCCTTAGGTCAAAGAATGTGGATATAGTCAGTAAAGTGCATGGCTGATCATATACTACAAGCCATGAGTTCTTCCTTCCTGTCTGACCTGCTTTTCTCCCAGACCATTTGTCTCACTTGTCTGGTAACTACACCTCTAACTTCTGTGCCTCTAAAGAATATTGTATATATCCTAAGAGCTACCTAAGATAATGAATGCGGATGCTGGAAGAAATTAATAAAATAAACAATAAGGAAATTTTCAAATATTTTTTATGATAGCTGATTTTATGTATTATTTTATTAATTTTGGGGGGGGTCCGGTTGTTTTTTGAGGTTGGATGTAGCCCTAGCTCTGGTAGTCCTGAACTTTATGTATACCATACTGACTTTTAACTCACAGAATTCTGTAGCTGGAGTTTTTCTGGTCCTGCCTGGCTCACAGTCAGGACAAATCTCTCTCACTCGCCAGTCCCACAGCCGCTCAGACCCAACCAAGTAAACACACAGAGACTTACATTGCTTACAAACTGTATGGCTGTGGCAGGCTCCTTGTTATCTACTTCTATCTTAAATTAACCCATTTCTATTAATCTATAAGCTGCCAGGTGGCTTGTAGCTTACTGGTATCTTAACATCTTCTCATGGCGGCAGCTGGCAGCTTCCCCTCTCCCCAGCCTTCCTGTTTTAAATAAAAGTATTAGTTTTTCTCTGTCCCACACCAGAGGGCTTTTCTGATATGGGACAGAGGAATCTTTCAAGCTCCCCCCCACCTCACCCCCCCACTCCCCACAATATACTTGGGTTTAGAGAAGGAGTGAGCCAATTCCATCTCCAAAGCCAACTTGGTATATTTGGGAATTTGGGCGTAGTTTTTCTTACTACTTCCTGCTGGAGGGGGGTGCTGTATCTTATGGGGACACAAAGAAAATTTTAGGATTATGGAGTAGTCCGTGAGGGTATATCTATTCCACCTGAGTCCTCCATGCTCATGTGAACAATGCTACTTAATTTTAACTTTTTATTATATTTTTATTCAGACATATTTGTGTGTGTATGTATGTATGTGGTTGCATACATGCCGTAGCATAGATATGAAGGTCAATTTGTTGCAGGATATATTTTTTTCCTTCCACTTTGGATTCAGAGACTCAAACTTAGGTTATCAGGCATGGTAGCAGGCACATTTATGCGTTGAACTATCTCACCAACTCAAGAAACCTTAATTAGATTCAACGAGGCACAAAAATAAACATTGAACAGATATGAAAGGTAGCAGGGGGACTTCAGAAGAAGGGGCTTGGAAGGTAACGGAGTGGGGAAATGATCAAGGTATATTTGTAGCTGTATGAAATTGTGAAAGAAAAAATAAATATGAAAACTATAAATGGTATTACATTATAGGTTTTTAATTTTCCATGAAATAAAACCTCCCTTATAAACCTGAGACCAGTAGACTAAAGCTTATAGTAGTCACCTGAAGTAACGGACCTTAACAGTTGCCTCTGTTATTAAGCCCATTATTAGGAGGATTTTTCCCTTCCCAGAGAACACCACATATCTGCCACTAGGGAAGAAAATGTGGCATTTGCAAATTCCCTAGATTTGCTTGCTTTTTGACATTTCTGTTAAAGAATAATGATTTAAAACTAGTCCTAATAAGATACGAGTTATGTTTGAGAGCATCACAGGCCTTTTTCCCTGAGTTTTCTTACTGAATGATTACCTGGTTACACTCAGCTGTAGGTGAAGACATTTTTTCTTTTATTTGCCCCTAACTCCAAATGAACTGGGCTAGTTGAAGAGCATCAAACCATTTTAATAATGAAAATGACTCTCACCTCCAGAGAGAGCATCAAAAGGGAGAACTGGGTGTCAGTTGATATTGTACATATTTTAAAAAGGCAAAGTAAATGTTCCTAGCATACTGTGATTTATGTCTTAAGACCCAACATAATCAAAGTTTGTTCTGGCCTAAGATGAAAGACATCTCTAATTTTAGAATTCCCTAAAATGTGATTCTATAAATACTATTCAGTTCAGACCTAGTTTGTATGCTAAGATTACATTTCTTCTCTCTAGGGGTAGGGTAATGGCCCTTGGGATCCCAGGCTTCCAACATTAATAGCAACTGGATACTCTTTTCTCATATACCATCAATTCTTCATAATCAGGGTAATGGTTGTCCTGCTATAATGTCTATTTTCTTTGGGCGTGGAGTGCGGTTTGGTTTTGGTTCTTCTTAAAAAAAAAAAAAAAAAAAAAAAAAAAAAAAAAAAAAAAA